>LR749625.1:610987-683487 GCA_902729485.2 Mus minutoides | reverse complement strand
AGACTGTGCTGGGATTACAGACTGTGACGCTGTGTCCAGCTTTTATGCAGCTACTGGGGACTGAACTCATGCTTGCATAGCAGACCATCTCCTCAGTCCCTGAGCTGAAGATTTTTAACATCAGAGTTGCACCCTTTCCTAAAATACACCCACATTTCCTTCACACACACACACACACACACACACACACACACACACACTCACACACTTGTGTGTGTGTGTAGTGGAGGGAGGGCAGAGCTTGATATCAGGGTCCTGTATATACTAGGCAAGCATCCTGTCTCTGAGCTACACTCCCATAACAACAGTCAACCAAAGGTAAGTACAGGTAGCAGCCTAGAATCTCTGTACTTGGGGAGTAGAGGCAGGAAGATCAGGAGTTCAAGGGCATCCTCAGCTACATACTGAATTCAAGGCTAGCCTGGACTAAATGAGACCCTGAATAAAAGAGTTGAAAAAAATTAAATTTTAAGAAATAATAATATTTAATTGAAAGTATAAAAGGACTAAGATAGACATTATCAGTCCCTGCTTTATGCTGCTTGATGCTTTTAGTAAACCATCTGCCCTTCTTCAAATTATTTGTGAAGAAAACATTTACTCTCACCTCACTTTTCTGCTGGTTAGAGGAATCTAGGGGGAAAAAAATCTAAAAAGGAAGGAAAGCAGTGGTCCTTGGACTTCACGGAGTCAACTGACAGCGTGTAGAGAAAACATAAACGTGTGTAGATTATTACAAAAGGCTAGCTATGTCTGAGGGTACGACAGAGCCATGGCAAATCCCTATCTGTAGAAATGGATAGATTTTGAAAAGGAAGACTTCAGGTTGAGCACAAGGACCTAAGAAAGACCTGTGACCAAGCGAAGAAAACAGCTGGGAACCGTGGCTCCTGGGAACTGCAGATGTCATAAACATGGCAGACAGAAGGCGGTGCTGGATAGTGAGCTCATGGCAAAGCAAACAGGCACAGGAGAGAGAGGAGAACCACGTGCTCTGAGATGCTTAGAGAGTTAGGTCCTACTCTTGCCTAAGTGGGCGGGCAGGGGTCTGAGGGACAGACAAGCAGACAGAGCAGCTCTTTGGTTAACTTGGTAGCTTTCCTGCAGAACCATTCTGACCAGAAACCATGGTGGGTAGGGTCGGACAGCACAGTGATTCCGGAAGGTTCCCCCTCGGAGACCAGAGCAGGGGCTCCCAAATCAAGCACAGTCAGGGTTGAGTGGCCGGGTGAAGCAAAGCAGTTGAGTAGGTAGCCGCTACAAGGAAGGGTTATCAGAGGCACAGGCAGAGCTGTGCATCGGAAGACAAAGCCAGGATATGGATTATCAGAGCCATGAAAATCCCCAAAGAGAAATAGGTGAAGCTAAACTTATAACAAGAAATAAGTCACCTTTGTCACCGATGGTGGACAACTATATCTTCAACTAAGATCTCTAAATATTTGAACATCTTTTATTGATTCTCTAAGAAGTTTTCATGGTAGACCCAGAGCCATAAAGTCAGTTTTCCACATGTCACCAGGGACTGGGCACAGGAAGCTGTAAATCACAAGCACTCAGACTTTGAACTGTGCCACCAACTGTGGGGGACAGGAAGCACTCAAGGCTCATATGATAACATGATCGAATAGGTTCTGTGGTGTCAAATTCTTAGCGACAAACCCGATGTCTCATGACACAGTCACAAATGTGACCAGGAACCTTCAAGCTCCTGAGTATGAAGTTCAGCACTTTGAGTACAAGGGCTTTTCTTAAAAGAACTAGAAATCCCATGTCATGGGCGGTCTCTGTTCTCTCTTATTCTGTCTACTGGAAGGAATAGACTGCCCAGATCTGTTTCCAAGAGGGTCCATGAGGCTACAACTCAGTTATTCTGTAAATCCCAGTGCACCTGGGGCAAGGCAGCAGAAAAATGCTCGACCTGCCAGAGGCAGAAAGCATCATTTTACGAGAGGTTAAAATCTAACCTCTGTTGTTTTACACAGAAAAGCAGTTAAGTTTCTGTGCTGGGCTGAGAGAACAATCATGTGTGGTCTGTGGGTCAGAGTTTGTTTGTTTGTTTGTTTGTTTGTTTGTTTGTTTTTATACACAAGGCTCTTCTGTGTCCTGGTTGTCCAGGAATTCACTCTATAGTCCAGGGTGGCCTTGGACTCATGGAGATCTACCTGGTTCTGCCTCCTAAGTGCTGGAATTAAAGGCACACACCCAGCCCCATGGGTCAGACTTTTAAAGTAGACCCAAGTTCCTCACTTTTATAGAAGTAAGAAGAAAGAGAGCAGCCCACCCCCTCACGTTACCTATTAGTTTCTATCTTCATCCTTCCAAGCTGCACGTTCAGTGACCGGTGTGCGTTCTGGGAGTCATGGGATACAGTGGAGCTCAGCGTGCTCACCCCCGAGGTCGCCACAGCATCCTCAGTGATGGCCGGAGGCCTTCGGACTGTCTGATTTGAAGACAATTCCTCATGTTCATCTTCGACATCCAAGTCTTCCGGGTCAGCTGTGTCGCTCTCTGACGCGAGGCTAAAATGTGGCCTCAACTCTACGTGGCAAAATACAGTACTAATAAACATGGCTGGCTGACTGTTCACCTTAATGCATGAGGATGTATCAGCCCCCGTGCAATCTGCCCAAGCTGCTCTTTCAAGGGAAGGCGACTTTCTGTGCATTTGTTCAGATTTGTTCTTCTAGTGGGAACAGCGAGCACTTACAGGGCTCTAAAGATCATTCTCAGTGCAAGAAGTACATGATCAGTTCTTTTTCGCATCCCAAGGCCACTTCTATGGCTTCTACGCTCAGCATTTCTGTGCCTGGTCACCACTGCACTCGAGAAGCAACAAGATATGCTCAGTGTTCCCGGCGATCTACAGGAAGGCCCGAGAACAGACCGCCTCAGGGGCTCGCTCCCACTGCACTCTGCTCTGTGCCAGCAGTTTGGAACAGGGAGATTGAACACTTAAGCTTCTATATATTTTTTTTAAAGATTTATTTTATTGGGCTGGTGAGATGGCTCAGCGGGTAAGAGCACCCGACTGCTCTTCCGAAGGTGATAAGTTCAAATCCCAGCAACCACATGGTGGCTCACAACCATCCGATCTGGCTCCCTCTTCTGGAGTGTCTGAGGACAGCTACAGTGTACTTGCGTATAATAAATAAAATAAATCTTTAAAAAAAAAAAGATTTATTTTATTTACTATATTTAAGTACACTGTAGCTGTCTTCAGACACTCCAGAAGAGGGCGCCAGATCTCATTACGGATGGTTGGGAGCCACCATGTGGTTGCTGGGATTTGAACCCGGATCCTTTGGGAGAACAGTCAGTGCTCTTAACTGCTGAGCTATCTCTCCAGCCCAAGTTTCTATTTTGAAACAGTTTTTTTTTTTTTTTTTTTTTTTTTTGGTTTTTCGAGACAAGGTTTCTCTGTGTAGCCCTGGCTGTCCTGGAACTCACTCTGTAGACCAGGCTAGCCTTGAACTCAGAAATCCTCCTGCCTCTGCCTCCCAAGTGCTGGGATTAAAGGCGTGCACCACCACGCCCGGCTTTGAAACAGTTTTACAGTAGCAGAGGAGTTGCTTAGCACAGAGAATGCTCTTTGGTACCTATCAGAAGCTCTCCCTAACCTTAACATCTTCATGTGACTTCAGAACTACTGTCCAAAGTAGGAAATCAACTATGACAACCCACTCCCACTCCCTCTCATTTTTACAAACAGGATCTTTATGGCCCCCACCATCCTGCTTCAGCCCCCCACAGGCTGGGGCGACAGCACACCCTGACACAGTGGCCAGTTTTCCTGTTGAATCTGTCTCTTTTCTGATTGGTGTTCTCTCACCGCAGTGAGGCACCAGCTCCCCTGGTCTCTTCCCATCTGTGACTACTATTCCTGTGCTAACTCTCATGACCTTTGCTCCCCACCCCATCTGTCTTAGTTTTTTTTTTTTTTTTTTTTTCAGGTAAGGTCTCTGTAGCCCAGGTTGGCCTTGAACCCATGAGCCTCCTCCTGCCTTTACCTCTCAAGAACTTCCCACTTAGGGCTGGAGAGATGGCTCACTGACTGCTCTTATGAAGGTACTGAGTTCAAATCCCAGCAACCACATGGTGGCCCACAACCATCCGTAATGAGATCTCATGCCCTCTTCTGGGGTGTCTGAAGACAGCTACGGTGTACTTACATATAATAAATAATTAATTAAAAGAAAAAAACAACTTCCCACTTTTAAGGAGAGCTGTTCAGATACTTTATACCATGCCCTTACCTTAGGTGCCCTTAATAAACTGTCACCATCAAATAGAGACTGCATTTTAAGGAATTATCATAGACATGATGCTGCACCCTTCTTGCGCCCATCACAGCAAGAGATGCGCGATGCAAGGGCCTTATGATGCTTCTCTTGGCTGAGCAAGTAGCCAGGTCCCCCCCACTCTGCCCTGCCAGAGTTACTATTGGCACTTTGTTGTTAGTAAATACTTGCAAGAAGAGAATTGGCAACCATCCACTATCCTGTCTCATCAATGCTTTGTCTACCAATCTTAGCAGTCCTTGTCGGCCATAATTACAGCTGCCAGTGCTTGTGCAGTCGTGACTCTTCCATTTCCTGCACTCCCTCTACAGTTGGCGAATAGAACTTTGTTGTAGCTAAGGGTGGACTCTCCCCTGTATCTACCTGTTCAATTATTGATCTTACTCTCGACACATAGGGCTTACTACAGTTTGGGTCTTGAGTTCCCCCAGAGGGAGAAAAGGCTCAATCCCTAGTGTGGCACCACTGGAAGGTGGTGGGACTCTTAGGAGCTGGGGTCATTATGGGGCATATGTCACTGTGGGTTGTGGAACCTGGTCTCTTGCTTCCCAGCCACGAGCTAAGAGGCTTAGCTCTGCGAAATGCTCTTGCTAGGACGTGTCCCCACAAGCCCAAAGCCCAAGCTCGGCCAACAAAACCCGTCTCTCTTATAAACTGATTATCTTAGGAATTTTCTATGGTGCTAGAAGAATGACGGGCACAGACCTATAACCCAATGCAATGTCTGCTTCATTTCATTTTTCTGTTTAAATTGTGGTAGCATGGACTAGTGGGAATTTCTTCAAGTTGACCCAGCATCCTTGCAGTTACCCCCACCCCCACCCCCCGTGCTTCTCAGAGTCCTCCTGACTTTTTATCACCACAAGATCTCTCCAGCCCACTTTCTATTTCTCCTACCTCAGGCCTGAAACCAACCACTTCAGCAGGAACCCAGATTCTACCTGTCAGAGGATGGTGTCTAGAAACTACACTCTAGGCCCAGACACACTTAGGAATCTACGATACTATGCCCACACCAGCAAACCAAACAAGGTATTCTTAGAACAGAGAGGGAATTCCACAATTTCAAAGGATTCCCGTTACTTAAAAGTTGGTGATGCTCTAAGATATCTCATATTGATCCTTTTAGCTTTCTATGTCTTACCTTTAAGATGCCGGCACAAAACTTAACCTTAGTACATGTGTCTAATTCACGCATGTGTGTTTGTCTACGGACGGACCTGTCTAGTGACTTCTGCTTAAAAGTTCTGACTACTGAATAAACTGTCCAGGTACTTCAGAGGTTTGTCTTGGAGCAGGAAGACACTCCTCACTCGTGTCCCCAACCGTGGTTCATTAGCACTACGACTTTTGTGCTCCACTGCTGACAGAGCCAGAGTATGTTTAGGCCAGTGACTTCCAAACCCAGCCATGCATCCAGGTGGCCAGAGAGCTGTACTCAAATGGAATTTCTATAGCTAGAGTATAGAGGATTTTTTTTCAGAGCCATAAAAATATTCTCTGTGATATCTAATGGTGGGGAGACATCATTATATTCATCCAGACCCACAGATTATATAGTTCTAAGAGTGAGCCTATGTGAATGGACTCTAGGTGACTATGATATGCTAGTCCAAGTTAATCAACTGTAATAAATGTGCCATCTAGGAGGGTAGTGCTCATACTGGGACAGGCTACATGCATGTTGGAGTGGAGAACATATAAGAAGCCACACCTTTCCTCTCAATTTTGTGATTAATCTAAAACGTTTTAAATTTTTTAAAAAATCTAGTTCCTGGGCCTTAACTCCGGAAGGCTATTGCCAGTTGGTCTGAGATGGGCTGGCGAGCTGTGATTTTTGCTGACTTGATTGAGAAGAATTGACATTCAGTGGTTAAGAACAGTGACGGGGAAACGTGTCTATGGGCACAGACATCTTACACATTGAAATTCACAACTATTCAGGGCAGTTTTTTCTTTCTTTCTTTTTTCGAGACAGGGTTTCTCTGTATAGTCCTAGCTGTCCTGGAACTCACTCTGTAGACCAGGCTGGCCTCGAACTCAAAAATTCACCTGCCTTTGCCTCCCAAGTGCTGGGATTAAAGGCATGTGCCACCACGCCCAGCTTATTGGGGCATCTTTTTTGTTTGTTTGTTTTGGTTTGGTTTGGTTTTTTTTTGTTGTTGTTTTGTTTTGTTTTTCGAGACAGGGTTTCTCTGTATAGCCCTGGCTGTCCTGGAATTCACTTTGTAAACCAAGCTGACCTCGAACTCAGAAATCTACCTGCCTCTGCCTCCCGAGTGCTGGGATTAAAGGCGTGCGCCACCACGCCCAGCTTATTGGGGCATCTTACAGCTTCTAGTTTTCCTTCATGTCTTAGCATGCTGCCTAAAGCTAATCTTCCTCACTAATGGTGAACGCTGTGCTCGGTGTAAACTTGTGCATACTGGATTACTAAATGAATGTTACTTGGTGACTGTGGTGATTAAAATGAGAATGCATGACCCCCATAAGCTCATGTAATGGGGTGCCTGGTCTCTAACTGGTGACACTCCTTGGGATGGCTTAGGGGGTGTGGTAGAGGTTGGAGGCATGGCCACTGGGAGCAGGCTCTGAGAGTTTAAAGACCTGAGGCCACTTCAAGTTTGCTGTTTCTGTTTCCTGCTTGTGATTTAAGATGAGAGCTCTCAGCTTTCGGCTTCAGCTGTCATGGCTGCCCTCTGGCATGCCTCCCCACCATGGTGGTGGTGGTGGTAGTGCTGGGTTGCTATTGTTCTGGAGCTGAAAGCCCACACAAGCCCTTCCTTCTGTGTGTCGCTTTGGTCATGGCATTATCAGAGCAAAAGAAAAGTAAGACAGCAACTCAGATATGATTTTTTAAAAGGCAACAAGGGCTCTTTAAAAACACTGGAGAAAACCAGAAATGAAATGGCAGAGGCAGACCAACCCAGGTTATACAAGCACTAATTATCTTTGCATAGTAAGTAAATAAAATAGCTCTGACCTGGAACCAGAATGGTGATAGCTGTCTGCACAGCCTTTCGGATGATACTGTCCAGGGCAAACATCCAGTGTGGCTTGATGTTATGGTTCCGAAGAACTTTATTGACCTGAAAAGACAGTGACCTTTAGTCTATGTTAATTTTTTATGTTATTTATTACTATTATTCTCTTCCTGCAAGGTGTGTGTGTGTATATGTGTGTGTGTTTATATGCATGGGCATGTGCATGAGGAAGAGGAAGAGGAAGAGGAAGAGGAAGAGGAAGAGGAAGAGGAAGACTGCAGTCGTGGCACTTAGAACAGCTGTAGAAAGTTTAAAAGCAGTTAGAGTTCAAGTTCAAGAGGTTTTCAACAGACAATTCCCACCCTGCAACGTCCTGACCGCCATTTAACACAGACGAATGCCTGAGCATATCCATGATTTGGAAAAATCAAGGGAAGAAAGTACAAATTAGCATCCATGCAGAGTGTACACCTTGGCACAATCTGATCTTTTTCTTCCTTTCCTGCAACTGTTGCTGACACTGATCCAGGGGAATCTGCTAGAACATTCCAGAAAGCCCAGTCACATAAAAGAAATCATTGCTGTAAAGGTAACTTTTTACAATGACTGGTAAAGGTCCCATCCATTTAAACAGTTACACAGTCTACCACTCTGACCTTTCAAAACACTACTGTGAAGCACACAGAATATAAGACTTCCAATGTTATTCATTTTCATTTTTTCAGATAAGCCCTAATAATATAAAATTAGTGATTTCAACCACCCGAAGCACTATGAACTCTCATGTTACTGAGTGGAGGTCCTCGCCGTCCATCAGTCCTTAGGGATCTTTCTCATACAGAATTGGAACTCGGGACTCAGTCAGATCTAGGCTCTCACCCAACAGTCCTGCTTCCATCCCTGCGGTCTGTGCTCCAGGAACCTCCCCACACTCAGAGGATGAACTGTCTGGCCTTTTTGAAAGACCATCCTATTTGACTTAGCATGACCTTAGGGCTCTACATTTATAACCTGTGCCAGAATTCCCTTTTTAAAGGTTGAACAGAATTCCCTTAACATCTGGATTGGGTCATTCTTTCTGGTTCACAATGTCACCTCCTATGGAAGCAGGGCTGTGGTTAGAGAACCAGGTGGAAGCTGGAAAAAGGTGGCTGCGCTCCAAACTCGTGCCAAGAGTCAGAACGACAGCTGCTCAGTCTTTCCCTTGGTCCAGACTCATCAAAACGACCCGCTTTAGGAGAAAGCCAGCCTGAGGTCTTTCTCATAGCAGTTGCTTCCAAGGAAATGAACTACTTCTTGGACCTCACTTGCTCCAGGAAATTCTTTCACAGTGAGATTGCAGTACCTCCATTTCTTAAATGGATCTGCCTGCTTATGTGTCTAACCAGGCAATCACTTAGGACACAGGAGTATTTCAAGTGTGAATCCTTTATAGTCATGACCCGTTATGGCTCAATACCGAATTACACAGCATATTACCCAACGAGAGCCCTGGACAGACAAGGAGTAAAACTGGGGTGAGCGAGTTGCTTGACTATGTCTGACCTGGGCCCAAGGCCCAGGATTACAGCTAACTAGCTCTCACTCTGAATTCTCCAGCCAATTCGCTCCCCAACCTCTTGCCCAGAAGCCAAGGTGTGGGCAAACACAAATCAGCTACATTGTTGTGGGTTGCCATAGTTACAGTGTAAGCATGCCTTAGCATTTACTCCTAGTGACAGGCGCTGCCAGCTGCTTTGGAATGGAGGATTGTTTCTTGTTTCAAATACAAATGTCAAGAAACTACCTGATACAGGAGTAATACATTATAAGTTAATAGTAAAAATTTAAATAAAACCATGCAGTGCAATTTTATACTCGCATGACAGGCACCATCCAGATATTTTTTTTCCTGCCTCCCATACCTTGTGTGTCTGAGAGTGGCTTACAAAGGTCTACAGAGAAGCCTTACTCAAGAATAAGAGGAAAGGTTTTGAATCAGACTTGCAGAATAGCTTCTAGTTTGTCTTGCATAAGACTGTCGGCAGTCTCTCATTAGATCACCAGTAGTTTCCTCTCACCAACTGTCTGTCTTATATTTATGGTGGGAAAATAGTGGATACTTATGAAATCAACTTGTTAAGAATGTCCTATAAGGAAAAGCCTTGGGGGCCGAGGGGAGAGATCACCACTAATTCAACAGTGAGCATTCTCAGGTATAACTGTATTTCTCTCAGTGGCCACTAGATGGCACTTCTTGTACAGCATTACAAAACACATGACTAATGTGCACTATGCTTCAGGGGCCAACACAAGATCCTAAGGAGAAACCCAGCCTTGGGAATGAATATAAGTCTTGCTGTTTCCCATGGTGGTCCAGCTGTGTGGGTCTCTTGTCTTTGAGGGAACTCAATAAACACCTCACATCTGTCATCTGAAGAGAACGCAGTTTACGGAGTAAATGAAGGGAACAGAATTTAAATTGTATCCCATTTCTATAGTTTGTGGGGAAATGGTGGCCCATGCACTTACCGCATCCTGGAAGCCAAAGAGGACCACCTGCACCTGGCTGATGCCATGGCTGTCGAAGTCCAGCTCCAGCTTGAGCTTGGACAGTGTAGTGGCTATGATTTTTCGGTCAGTGGACCTCACAAACTCTCTGAGGCTCGAGATGAGGGTTGTGATGTGTTCCCACTTTAGTTTAGGCTCTTCAGCACCCTGAAAATAAAACCCCACAGGGCCTCAGTCACTCTGTACTCCACTTGGGCTCCCCCTTCTCAGAGTCTTTTCTCAGAAGACCCGAGCTCCGAGAGGCCTCCTCCTAATGACAAAGAACATTTTTTTTTTTTTTTTGGTTTTTCGAGACAGGGTTTCTCTGTATAGCCCTGGCTGTCCTGGAACTCGCTTTGTAGACCAGGCTGGCCTTGAACTCAGAAATCCGCCTGCCTCTGCCTCCCGAGTGCTGGGATTAAAGGCGTGTGCCACCACGCCCGGCTTAAGAACATGTTTTGAACTCTGTGGCTCCCCTTAGTAGCCATTACTGCTGCCAGAAGTAACCAGCCTTTGCAGAAACAGCCCTACACCCACGCTGGTCGGTAGCCAGGACACATTTGGGTGTGCCCAGATAGGGATAGGTTGAGGCATTGAGAATCCTGCTCTTGGGAATTTTAATTGGACAACAACGTGAGAGAGGGGCACTGAGCCACGGAATCATAATCTCCGAGTCTGCCCACAGAAAGGTCACAACCCAGGGTCAGGGGTGCACCCAAGGACACGGGAGTAGATGCAGGAGAGTTGAAAATGACAATGGGTAGGGAAAGAGAAGGAGATAGAACAGCACAAGACCAGCAGCAGCCAAGCAAGAGCAAAGATGGGAGGAGCCAGGGCGCTCTCTGTCTTCCGGGCTCTCACACCAAGGTTCTCTCCGCCAGGTTCAGCTGGGTACCAGCAGGCTACCCCTCTCCTGGCTGAGTGTATTTATCAAAAGGTGTGCCTGGCCCTTCCACGGCCTCTAAAGTCAACTCCCTGTCATAAAAGGGGCCAGGTTGGACACCACCATTGGAACCCCGCCTTAACAACAACTGGGTAATCAGTTATAAAAATGAACCAAGGAAACTTTTACATATTTAAATAGACCTCTCTTTCAAAGTGATTTTTACTTTATTTTATTTTAATGTGAGCAAGGCACACCGAGCCTGTAAAGAAAATCTAATTTAAAGACGCTGTTTATCCTCATTAAACTTCAAGAATTTTTATTAAGTTAATTTCTAGTTCATATTCCATTTTCTAACCGTGTTATTAAAATTAAGTTTCCCCACCAGGCCAATACAATTCCCATCATTAGAGTTCCATGAAAAATTTCAAAAAGCACCCTCACCTTCTCCACATATATTCTTGATTTGGGAGCTTGGTCCCATGTTTAAGTTCTCATGAGAAAAGTCTAAATTGAAAGGCCTAAAGGCTGTCATTAAAGAAACATTTTAAAATTACACTGAGAACAATTACACGCTTTGTTTTTTTCTCACCACAAACTAAATGACAGCCAGAGGGAAGATCACGGGCAACTTCCTAACACCAGGAAAATATCAGGAAAGCAAACTGCTAGGAGAGCAGACATTTATTTTTTTGAGATCAGGTTTGTCTTTAAAACAGCAGCAGCAGCAGCAGCAACATGTTGCCTTCGGTTTCTGGATGCGTGTGTTGCTGTCCTACACAAGAACAGTCTCTACCCTGGGAAATGCTTCTTGTCCAGGCTACCACGTCCGCTTACTCATCATTATTTCTGTCCTAACTCCCACCCCCCTGTGTCAGCTCATTCCCCAGGGCTTTCCTTTCTGAGAGAGCATGTTCTGCAGGGTAAACCTGCCTCAGAACAATGGCAGCATTCGACAGTGAGCCTTTCCCACAAATTCAGCATTCATAGGTTTCCTGCAAAAGTCCTCTCTAGTCCTGTGTGCACCGGTGTGTGTGTGTGTGTGTGTGTGTGTGTGTGTGTGTGTGTGTGTGTGTGTGCTATATGCAGCTATGCACACATGTGAGGCCATAAGCAGATAGCGGGCTATCTTCCTCTCTTCCTCTCTGCCTTATTACATCCATGCAAGGTCTCTCAATGATCTCCAAGGATCTTCCATCTCCCCTTGGGCTGGGGTTCTAGGCCTGCCTCGCCTGCCACACTCAGCTTTTTATAGGAGTGCTAGAGATTTGGATTTGAACTATGCTCCTCATTTTCACATAAAGTGCTCTTGTCCACTGAACCTTCTCCCTATTCTTTATTCCTTACACTGTCAGTGATTTGTGGAAGGTGATACAGTTTAAAGAAGTGTCTGGGCCCAGGGAGACAGCTCAGTGGGTGAGAACACTCTCTTGAAAGCATGAGGGCCTAACACAAGCATACAGAGGGGGCTGGGGCTTGTCTTCACTTGCCTATAACCCCAGCGTCATGAGGCAGAGACTGTTGGATCCTGAGCGCGCACTGGCCAGTCAGCCTTGCTGAGAGAGCAAGCTTCCGGGTCAGTGAGAGACAGGGTCTTAAGGTTAATAAGTCAGAGAGTAAGAGAGGAAGACAAAGGTCAGCCTGCTCTGCCCTCCACACGTGCATGCACCAGCATGCTCGTATGCATGCAACATACACGCACTTAACCCCATCCCATAACACACTTCAGAACACACAACACACACATACAAGATACACACCCCCCAAAATTAAAAAAAAAAAGCTTTTCATGGGTTAATATACTAAGGACCTGACCAATAATCAATTCCCTTTGGGTTTGTTCTGTAGTGTAGAATGAAATGTAAATATTTCTCTAGAAAGGTTTAAAAACATTAAGAAAATAATGTCTACATAGAAGAGATTGTGATCAAGGTGCATGATGTGAAACTCTCAGAGAATTGATAAAAATGTTATATGTGTGTTGTGGGGAAAAATTATTTCTCTCTGGTTGTAGAATAAAAATAGAAACTAGGTAACAAGCTGGCATTTGTGCAGTGGTTTTTATTTTGACCTAAATTTCCCATGACTCAGTGGCTCCTGTCCGCAATGGCATGAGGCTTTGTCTAACAGGTGAAGCAGCTCAGGCTCTGAGGAGATCAGTAACTTACCCAGATGGCACAGCCTTGAGATGGTGGAGCCAGGACTCTGACTAAGGCAAGCCCAAACTTAATCCACGCCCCTAACTATGTATCCCCCTTGCCACAAGCTGGAATATCAGCCGTAAACTGGAGTTAAGACCTGTTCTGCCACCAAGTTGCCATGTGGTGTGACAGATGGATGTCCCTCTAAGGAATTCACAGTGTCCTGAACAGTGCAGCCCACCATTGACATCTGACCATTTGGGTGTGATTCTGGCTGGCAGTTTCTGGTACTCCAGGAACTTCTTGGTGTGCAAGGCCTTCTCTCTAAGGCTGCCCTGGATTTGGGTCCTCCATCTTTTCTCTCATACAAAACATTCCAGTGAGCTTTATTTAAAAATGTAGATAATCCACTGAAAATAATTTAGAAAAAATCCTCAAAATTTAGGGATTTCATAATAAACCATAGCCCAGTGGTAGAATACATGCTTGAGATATTCCAGGCCTGGGTTTAATCCCACAAGTGTATTCAGTAACCAGAATTTCAGCAGTCACAGTAATGACTGTTCTTGAAAACAGTGAGGACCCAGTCAGTGGAGCCACAGTCCATCAGGAGTCAAAGAAACAAAACAAAACAAACCAGACCACATCTTCTGTACTGGAAAGCTGTACCTTTTTGGAATGTGGCTAATTTAGACAATTCCTGACCTAAAGGTAAACATCATAAACTCATGGCCATCATCGAAGTCTTCATTCCAGCATGGATAATAGTGTCCTTCCACCCCTGCCTTTACATGTACAGTTTGAGATTAAGACTATCCACGCTGGAGCCAGACTGCATCAATCCCAGCTCCATCTTTCATAGGTGCATGACTTCAGAAGCTACACAAGCCCTCCATGTATTGCTTTCTTCATCTGGAAAAGATGGATGCTAATAGTAGCACCCGTTAGTCTGGGCATCCTGAGGACTGAATGAGTGCACACATAGATAATGGCCTGTGGGACTATGTGCTGTGGTTGCAATGTATCTAATAGCTAACAGTTCTCCTCCTCCTCTTCCCCCTCCTCTTCTTCCTCCTCCCCCTCCTCTTACTTCTTCTCTTCTTTTTTAATCCTTCTTTTGCTCCTCCTGGTCCTCCTCCTCCTCTTCTTTTGCTACAATGTCAACTTTGGTGAGATACAGAGTTATAGTTTGTTCACTGGTGTATTCCCTGCATGTGGAACAGTCCTGGTGTGATTGTCTGTATATGCTCAGCCCAGGGAGTGGCACTATTAAAAGGTATGGCCCTGTTAGAATAGGTGTGGCCTTGTGGGAGTAGGTGTGTCACTGTGGGCATGGGCTATAAAACCCTCATCCTAGCTGCCTGCAAGTATCCTCCTCATAGCAGCCTTCAGATGAAGACACAGAACTCTCAGCTGCACCTGTACCATGCCAGACTGGATGCTATCATGCTCCCTCCTTGATGATAATGGACTGAATCTCTGAACCTGTAAGCCAGCCCCAACTAAATGTTGTCCTTTGTAAGGCTTGCATTGGTCATGGTGCCTGTTCACAGCAGTAAAACCCTAACTAAGACACCTGGCATTCAGCAGATGTAAAGTGTTTGCTGAATGACTGCATGAACTGCAAGTCATGTATCTGTCCCCTCCATCCAACCTTGGTTCCTTGTATCTCAATCTGTCCTATTCTCCATTCCTGAATCATCCGCACAGGCACACCTAGCCTCTCTGACAACTACGCTATCCCCTTACCTAGAGGCCTGCCTGCCTTCTCTGGCCACAACACCTGTTTCCTGGGCCTCATGGTCACTGTGGTCCCTGTCTGAGACAGCTTTCTATTAGGACCACAGTCGGCCTCCTTCAGAAAGTACTGATGGCATTCTCTTAAGCTCTCCCTGCAGCCAGAGCCTTTACTGGCACACACATTACTCTTCTTATGAGATCCAAAAGGTGGATATTAGGGAATTCTTATGGTGACATAATGTTCAGGCTCAGGGAACAGCACAGAAGCCTTGTGTGGCTGACAAGATGCAGCTGGAGCTGAACAGTAAGCGCCAAGAAAGAGAACTAGGCTCCGTATCTGTCCTGATGGAAGACAAGGTCAGGCCAAGAGAGGACCAAGAGAGGAACAGAGCTGTGTGCAGTCCGCACTGCCATAGCCACCAGCAGTTCACAGTAACTGCGGGGCACTGATGCCCACAGTATTCACAGGACTAATAGAGAATGACAGATACCATGCTGAGGATTAGCTATGTCTATGGGAGTGAAGCGTGCATTTGCAAGAGCTCTGAGCTGTGGCCTATCTGCTGGAATTGAGGGAATCCTATTATGTCAGGCATAAATAAGGATGGGGTCTAAGCCACCTGGACTGGGGTGCTCATGCACAGAGAGCAGGGCATCTTGGGATACTGGGAGAAGATGGTCATCTGTTCCCAGAAGACAGTAAATATGCTGGCCTTGCACTGGAAGCCTCCAGAACTTCAAGGAAACAAATTTCTGCTGAGTGAGACATCCGGTTTGTGGCATTTTGCCCTGGCAAGCTAACGTACCAGGGAAAATAGTTTCCCTTGGCAAGGTGGTTGGTTGGTTGGTTTGGCTGTTCTTCATCTAGGAATTCTAACAGACTACACAGTTGCTCACAGCTGTCCCCCACTTCCTGTGTGAATTTGGTGACCTCATAAGCAAGGGTGCCACCTGCTAATGTTTCCAGTGATCAGAGGAACAGCTGATAGGCAGACTTGAACTTACATCAAAACAGCAATTCATGTGGCTTAACCTTTGTTTACCAACCCTGTGAATGAGCAGCAGAACTGTGTAGGCTGCTGCATGTGCCATCCAAGCACTGTACGGACACTCATCAAGTCCCCCACACTAACCTGTTAATAAAGTAGCACACCCAGTATTGCTGCTATGGCCTACTAGAGCCGAGATACTGCAAACACCTTAATCCCATCAGCTCTTACAAATACAAGAACAGGAAGGGAGGGAGGGAGGAGTGAAGGAGGAAGAAGAGAGGAAGAAGGGAGCACGGAGAAAAGGATGAAGCACGGATGGACAGAGGAAGGAAGGGAGAAGGAGGGGGTGGGGATGGAGAGCCAACTAGCAAGAAAAAGAGCAAACCACTTTGCTTTCAGTGTACAACAAACTCAGTTTCACACTTGATGTTTTTTTTGTTTGTTTACCCATGGGAGGGCTATTATTATTATTTTATTTTATTTTGCAAAATAAGGTCTCCCTATGTAGCCCAGGGTGGCCTAGAACTCACCATCCCCCCTGCCTCAGCCTCGCAGGTGCTAAGATACTCAGCATGTAGTAGGTTTGTCTCATCACTCAGAGTATTACAGCCTTCTCACACTTCCAGGCCTCCTGGACAACTCCAGGCTGTACGCACACAGGTAAAAAAATCTGCAGCATGTGGCCAGGGTGTGGTGGGGCACACCTGTAGCCCCACCTAATCAGGAGGTAGAGTATATGGATAGCTTGAGCCCAGTCTGGGCAGGACAATGGAAATCCATCTTTAAGAAATTACACTAGCTGGGTGTTAATGGAGGTGGCGGTGGCAGCAGCTGCACACGCCTTTAATCCCAGCACTAGGGAGGCAGAGGTAGGCCAGTCTCCAAGGCCAGACTGGTCTACAGAGAGAGAGTTCCAGGACAGTTGGGGCTACACAGAGAAACCCTGTCTTGAAAACAATCAAACAACACCAAAAAGATTAAATAAAATTTACAAAACAACACACAACAACAACAACAACAACAAATCCTATGTAAATCTTCAGGAGGCTTTACCTGGGCCAGAGATTCCATTAGGTTCCTTACAACCTTGTCCTGGTCTTCGGTCAAGATTCTGTGAAGGGTAGCCCGCCTCTCACTATCTTTTCTCAGCATAAAAAAGCCGGAGTCTTTCTCTTCAGGGGATGGGGGCGCACTGTGATCTTCAAAATTTTCATCCGGAATACTGTAATAATGGGTACAACATAAGTCAGGGTCTCCTCACAGAGCGACAGTCCACAGGGTATGTCTTTGGGCACAAACAAGTCAGCACTTTACCCCAGGAACAATGTCCGTATCCCTTTCCCGTCCTTTTCTCCACAGGACTTAGCTCTGGCTTTGAAGGAGAAGGGGTCCACCTTCAGCTCTGTGTCAGGAGAAACAGAGCCATACTCGCTACTGCTGCTGGTGTCTTCTACCAGGACAGGGACCGGCAGGGAGATGCTTCTAAGATACTCTGTGATAGGAGGGGTGAGGGGGAGAGAGAGAGAGAGAGAGAGAGAGAGAGAGAGAGAGAGAGAGAGAGAGAGAACTTACTGGCACATCTGTGAAAGAGATCAGTATCCTTTGTCATGCCTATGACTGGATAGATTGTGCTGTGTAAGAAGCTGATCATATGATCGCTGACCCTGTTTCACTCAAAATACCATAGGTAGGTGGGCAAGGGTCTCTTAGACCCTGAAAGGAACATCGCCCAGGCTGCAGGCTCAGCAGGTCCCGGGTTCCCATTTTAACTGATGACTTAAATTGACATCTACAGGTCTCATTTCCCACATCTAGAAACAGAACGAGATGCACAATTTAAAACGTTAAAGCCATGTCCTCACAGGCGTGAAGGTTCACCTTGGCATCTGTGGCCGCCTTGGAAACAGGAAGTAACAGGTGCTAACCCCGCTTCACCTAAGACAAGCATGCTGACGGCCACAGGTCACGGCAGGAGGAGGCACACAAAAAAAGCATTCTTTGCTACAAAAAGTTTTGGAAACCAAGAGACCTTTAAAGCCCTCCCTCCCTAGTTGCCTGACCCGAATCCCACCGCAAACCCACGCAGCTGCAATGCATGGCTGGAGACTAAGACGCATAATCGCTTAATCGCAGCTCCCTACATTCCATTCCAAACTGTTTTAAAGACAGTACATTTTTCCAGAAACATCTTTAATGTCTCAACATTACAAACATCTCTTACTAAAAATAAGGCAAGTGTAAAGTTATTAAAAAAGCATGCATGGTTGCTTGGAAACCTCTTTTTATTTAATTCCTGTCAAGCTGGGTTGAGCTGATCTCGCCCGAGTCTCAAAGACCGTGAATAATGAGTCAGCAGTGGCCTCTCTTCCCCTGTCCCCACTACTGCAAGTCATCCATCGTTGCAGGGTTGCTGACCGCCGACCACCAGACAAACGCCCACATCGTGATCACCCACTCTTCTCTCTGGTTTACAAACACCCGAAAGTAGGGCAACCATCCTAGCTTCCCTTCTGTTATAAGGAAATGTCCTGGCAGAAACCGCCTAGGTGAGAAAGGGTTTACCTTAGTCCATAGTTCTAGGTTAAAATCCATCACTTCAGGGACCAAGCCAGGACCCAAGCCAGGCCATGGCGATGCTCTCATGGTTGGGTCTTCACACCAATCAAGACAGCCTCCTGCAGATGCGCGCCCAACGGCCAACCTGATCTAACAATTCCTCACTAAGACATTCTTCAGGAGGGAGATTCTAGACTGTTAAGCTGACAAGTAAAACCAACAACAGGACTTTGATTTTTCCTTTGGCTTCTCTAGGTACTTTTAGGTTGTAGGCATTGTGTGTGTGTGTGTGTGTGTGTGTGTAAATGGTGTGTGCTACACATGGAGCTAAAGAAAATATAAAAAAACCTGCTTCTTTCTAGAAGATACAATTTAGGGTGAAAACATTTTCCAATTTTTCTACAATAATCAAGTATTTTGTATGTGCATACAGGTATACATGTGTTTGCAAATGTGTATACACATGTTTCTTCATATGTGTAGGGCCCAAAGGCAAACTCCAGGATTGTTTCCCAGGCACTATATGCTTATATTAAATATAAATATATTTATATATTAAATATGACATAAATATATATTATTCATATATATGTATATATCTATGTATACATATATACAGTGCCATGCTTCCCACCTTGATGATAATGGATAGAATCTTTGAACCTCTAAGCCAGTCCCAATTAAATGTTTTTCTTTATAAGAGTTTCCTTGGACATGGTGTCTCTTTACAGCAATGGAAATCCTAACTAAGACAAGTAGCAAAAGGCTTTGGTAAGAACTTGATTGAGCTAGGCACAGGCTGTAATCTCAGCACTTGGGATACCTAGGCAGGAGAAGGCCAAGACTCAGCAAGGTGGGGCAGGTATTAATTTATAAGTCAGTAAGACTCTACCTTCCCCAATAAGGAATCAGCACCATGATCACTTGAATTTCAAAAGCAGAACTGGTATTTTGGGAATGAATGGATCAATAGTGTTTTCACTACCAGCTAAGACGTTCCTATCTTATGCTTCTGTCAATGTATTCATGTGATGCGCATGGACGCCTGTCTTCAGAGAGGAAGCAAGGCCTTCCATCATCCTGCTTTTTACTTCTCTGGTCTCGTTGGGTGGTCTGAGTAGCCTTTGCCTTGTGAGTTTTAAGATAACTATAGATTCTGATTACCTGAAAGGAGGCCTACTGGGGTAAAAGTCTACATGTTTAAAGGTGGAACCCAGGGCCTTTCAATCATCTTTTAAAGGACTTCCGTGGACACCACGTGTAGTCCTGGCTCATCCTCAGCCTGAGGACAAGTCAACCTATGGACATGGTTCTAAATTGCTTCTCTTGTTAAGCCCAGCCTCGTGAAAAATCAAAATGCCTCCAAGGTTTCTGTTCTCTAAAAACTAATGGGTATATATACTATTTACATATCATGTTGAGAAAGAATGCAAGCCGCAGGGGGAGTCTCTGTGTAGCCCTGGCTGTCCTGGAGCTCACTCTGTAGACCAGGCCGGCCTCGAACTCAGAAATCCGCCTGCCTCTACCTCCCGAGTGCTGGGATTAAAGGCGTGCGCCACCACGCCCGGCTATGACAAGGAGCATTATTTGATTATCCAACCTGCAAAGTGAGCAAGGCAACTGGGTTTGAGTGGAGCTCAGAAGAAGTTTGGGTCAGAGGTGTGACCTCAGCCACCAGTGGTTTCAGTGCAATTTAAAATAGGGACTGCCATCATTTAAGGAAAGGTAATACACCCTTTCAGAGAACCAATATTTCATAGAAAGGGGAGAGAGAAGCACCAGCAATGGAGAATGAATCCCAGCACTCGGGAGGCAGGGGCAGGCGGATTTCTGAGTTCGAGGCCAGCCTGGTCTACAAAGCTAGTTCCAGGACAGCCAGGGCTATACAGAGAAACCCTGTCTCGAAAAACCAAAAAAAAAAAAAAAAAAAAAAAAAAAAAGCAATGGAGAATGATGGGGTTCAGCCATGGGATGAGAGCACAGGTGGGTAAGGCATCAGGGAGACCCAGACATGGCTGAAACAAGACAAAACCGGCTGGCAGGCAAGAAAGCTCTGAGAACTGGGGAGAGCCGAGACAGTTCTGGTTTGATTTACCTCCATGGGCCTCACTGGCAAGTTTAGTCACAGAGGGTCAAGTGCAAAGGCAAATACTAGACTGCCAGGAATAGCAAGCAGAGAAGACCTGGACATATTGAACTTGCAGACATGAATCCGTGATGGCGGAGAGGGAAAAAGCACGGCGCTAGACAAGGGGATGGGATATCTGAAGAGGATCAGCTCATGACAGAAGCCACCAGAGGCAAGCATATGTGACGTATACCATAGGGGGAGGCTGGGTGGAAAGGACCCACCTGGGCTGCTGTCTGTCATTAGGGCTAGGAAGAAGAAAGGGGTATTGGGTGCCCATTTAAAGGCTAATGAAGGAAACATTCTAGATTGTTCAGGTTGCTTTCTCGTGTCCTGGAGCTCTGCAGGCCTTGAACAGCATGAATACCTGGATCCCAACTCAATAGGGGATTCTGGGCTCTTTGGCTGTGGTACGGGAGCTGGGAAGGGTTACTGGTAGCCTTACTGCCAATGCCCTGCCAAGACTTACGAAGCCTGCAGCTGCAAGGAGCTTGCTGCGGAAATTTGAAGAGGCTGAATGGGCCAGGTCACCTCAGAGGTGTGTCTCTACAGAAGGATCTGCATTGCTGAGCTTTAGGGGTTAATGGAAAAGTGTGTGAGACCAAAAATCCTCTAAAGGAACGCTTTCTCAGAAGGCCAGGGTTCAGCTGGGGGGAGGGGCAGGTGGCCCCATCCATGGATGGGAGCCAGGTTGCTAAGAATTCCCATCTAGAGGAAGAAGGGGTGCTATCTCAAAGAAATTAGCTATGCTCTTACTTGTGGAAGGTGGGAATTTGTTGGATGCAATTTCTATGAGGAAATCACAGATTAGAACAGGGGCAACAGGCACCTTCTAGGTTCCCCACGCAGACAATGTAGGGACAAAGCTCCCCTCTAACACAAAGCCACCTACCCAGTTAGCCTGCCTGCCTCTAATTGCTCAAGCCTTGGTGAACAGTCCCCACCCCTTAGCTGTTCTAACTGCTGGCTGAGCTTCCTCAAGAGAACTGGAGCCCAGGCTGTGCTTCCAGACCATGGGAAGGGCCAGGCATCTTAATGACTAGCAAACACCCAGTTAGTCCAGGTAGAAGGATCTCAGCCGGAGTCACTTCTATATACTGAGCATTTGCCACTAACTCCTCTTGTGTTAAATGAATAGCACCATTGAACCAATGACATTAAATAGACTATCCTCCATCCTGTAGTGAGAATGATGAATGGTTTCACCATCCAACATGGTAGCTGGAAGCCTCAGGTGATTATTTACACGAACATTTAAATAAAAGACCAGTGCCTCAGCCATGGGTACCATTTTTTAGTGTGGGTCTGGTGGCTGATGTTCTGGAGGGTAAAGACAGGACATTTCAGTTATTAGAAAATTATGGACTCAGTGCTGGTTAGTGAAACCATTGCAGATCAAACTCTTTTCCTGCTTTCTGCCCCTCTTGGCTAATTCTTTAGTATTTGATGACGAGCCCCCTTGGGATCCAGTCCTGAACACCTTGTCCAGCTTTGTCCTCTGCACACATGTTAACCACCAGCAGTACTAAGCCACCATGTTCCTGTTAGGGAAGTGTCTGTGCTCTACCCAGAAATAGGCATATGACCTATAAAATACACCCAAGGGAAGAGGATAATGAAAGCTTTTCTGTCATCTAGAAAACCCAGTCATAGCCATAGACATAATGGACTGGAGGTCAAAGAAACCCTGGAGAACAGTGAGGTGGTACTTTTGCTCCTGGTTTAGGATAGTACATGTGTCTTACATGCTCGTTGGGGATGTAGGGGATGCCCCTTCCTTTGAGAGCAACCTTGTTCAGGTAATCATCTCTGGGAGGGGGAACTCCAAGAGAATTCAGAAGGGCTGAGGAAGTTTTTTTTTGTTTTTTTGTTTTTTTTTTTTCCCCGAGACAGGGTTTCTCTGTGTAGCCCTGGATATCCTGGAATTCACTTTGTAGACCAGGCTGGCCTCGAACTCAGAAATCCGCCTGCCTCTGCCTCCAGAGTGCCGGGATTAAAGGCGTGCGTCACCACGCCCGGCTGCTGAGGAAGTTCTAACAGGAAAATCCTTAGGGCCCCAAGGGGGGTGGGGGGGAAGCAGGGACCTGCAGGCTATGGGAATCATCTAGAACCTCTTCGGAAGCCGGTGCTGAGCACAGGAAGCCTGCAGCAGTAGGAACAGTCACAACTGCCTTCAAAGTGCTTGGCTGTGGTCTCATCTCCTTCTCAAGAGGTGTCTGGGCCCCTCCCCTGGAGAGTAAGTCATGTTCAAGGCCACTCAGTGCACAGAGGAACCCGGGTCTGACTCCAACACCCATCCACTGACTCTAAAAATCTCAAGGTCTTATAATAGCTTACCTAGAGCTAGACTATAAAGCTAGGGCAGAGTCTAAATCCCTGCAGAACTACCCTAAACACAGAGGGAGGGGACACGGGAGCCACAGCCGACCCGCTGAGATAACTTGAAACCTCACGTTCAGTTGAGGCACATGCTCACTGAGCAGACTGGGAGTAGAAGTGACCACAGTTAAATTCACGGAAGTTAACATATGCGGATGGGAAAGATTTCTCTCAAGTGAAAACCACGGCCCATGGAAGGGACCAAACGATGCCAGACGGAGAGGCTGGGCACAGCTCCAGTGCTCTTCCAGGACATTAGTCTCAGAACCAACTCTGGGAAGTAACCAGCACAGAGTGTCAGCTAAAATAAGCTTTTGCATGTCACGTATGACAAAAAGAAAAAAGGCCGAGAGATCAGAACCGACTTCTGGGCAAAGTAGAGTGCTCAGTAAGCCAAGAAGCCCTGCGGGGTCTCCCCTGAGCAAAGGCAGGAGCTGCTTTCCACATCCCAGGATGCCTGTGGAGGGAGAAAGGAGGTAGCGCCGCAACCCCGTCTCTCCACAACTTAGAGCTAACCCCCAAACTCAGAATCACAGAAGGAAAGCCATTGCGACAGTGACTGGAGAAAGCCTGCTGAATGGAGAGCCTGCTGAAGGGGCCTCTACTCTAGGCTGACTGGCTCTGAGGCACCTGAGCAGCCTGCTGAGACTTGCTGGAGCTAAGCTCCTGCTGCAATGGACATTAAAGCGCTCACACTCCACCACCCACCCACCCACCCACCCACAGCCATGCAATGGACATTAAAGCGCTCACACTGCACCACCCACGCACCCACCCGCAGCCATGCAATGGACATTAAAGCGCTCACACTGCACCACCCACCCACCCACAGCCATGCACTGCCCCTTATTACTCTTTGAAATGCTTTGGTTGACATGAGAGCAAACTCAACTTCTCTGTTATGATCTGCAAAAGCTAACCCAATGTGACAAAACCACACCTTTTGGCCCACTAGAGTACAGTGTACTGTCTTAAGATTCCCAAAGAAGGTATATGATATTGACATCCCCACCCCACCCAAAAAAAACCCCCAAAAAACTAAGTAGCCAACTGGCTCCTAGAAAGAAGACACAGACATCATCTAACAAACAAACAAACAAACAAACAAACAGTCACCACCCTGCACTCGGGGGAACAATAATTAGGGTCTCTGTTATGGAAGAGGGGAGTTTGTACAGGGGGAACTGAGCCAGGCTCGCAGCTGTGTGACCGCTCTGTGCTTGGACACCTCCCAGGTAAGCTGCGGCCAAGACAAGTAAGGCCTGCATCACACTTTGCCAGTTCTCAGGTCAGTGTGCAAAGGGAGAACCCAACTCACCATTCGATCCAGTCGAGAGAGCTGTGGGGGAAAAGCAAACAGCATTGTATCAGCTTGGCTGGTAAAATGGGCAGTACATAAAACCTGAGTGCTTGGTATGGGTCAAAGCAGTTTCCTGCTGTTCATCTGCCCATCCTTATCCAAGGTAAACACCCAAATGCCAGGGACAAGTGGATACTTTATCCCTCCCCTTCCTCCCTTCCTCCCTTCCTCCCTTCCTCCCTTCCTCCCTCCCTCCCTCCCTCCCTTCCTTCCTTCCTTCTTTCTTTCCTTCCTTCCTTCGATAAGTTATGGACTCACTGACAAAATTATAATTTTTCACTTCCACTTTAATTGCTGCTAGGGACTAGACCACCTGTATTCCTTCCTCCTGTCTTCCATTTTTGGCAACTGTCCAGAAATACAGTCTCTGAGAGGCGGCAGGTATTTTCTACTCCCTACAATTAAAAGGCTTCATTACCTAGATGTTTGGAAATTTAATAGTTTTGTTACAGCCAGTGGTCCATTAGTGGCAATGTGTAGTTTCAACCCTGAAGGACTAGAGTTACCCCTTTCACCCTGTAACCTTTATTTCTCAATGCTAGAGAGTACTAGAGGCTGATACAGTAACTATTCTCTACATGTTGGAAGCTCAATACGGAGGAGGCCCCAGCATTTGTGAAATGGATAGTAACATGACTTCCCGATACAGAACCAAATGCCAGAAAGCAATCTGCTGTTTACAGTGATCTCCAGTGATACAGTAAATGGATGTTTACTTATGGAAACATTTTTCCGTTTAAAAGCTTAAGATTCAGAAACTGACCCATACCCTCTTCATGTAACAACATACCTGAAAGTTTGGGTTGGGTCTTTTTCTTTTTGCTGGAAACCTTTAAGAACTCATCAATAAGTAAGTCATTAGCACAGGCTCTCTTGTCAGGGTCTGGTTCAAAACACTTCAGTATGAACGCCTTGGCCTCTGCAGACATGGACTCTGGGATCTCTGGGTGGACCTTAAACATCCCCACCTAAAGCAAAAGCAGACGCACTCTGAGCCTCCCAACGTTCTCTTCTCTCACCCCCTCCACACCTCGCCCCTTTGCTTTCTCTCCTCTCAGAGCTTCCCAAGGCTTCAGGCATCAAGTGCCCTGACACGAGCTGTGTACCCAGCCTGTCTGTGGCGTTTCTCCAGGTGATCTGAGATGTGCTTTCTGCAGATTATAGGACACTGACAGCCTGCTTTTGTAGCTGTAGCAATGATGCAGGAAGAGTAACAAGCTGAAGACACACACAGTACAGAGTAATAAGACATTCCTCCAAAACCCGAGAACACTTTAATATACTCTGCACGCCAAAAAAAAAAAAAAAAAAAAAAATTGTTGAGATCACCGAGCTGCTCAGAATAGCTATAGCAGACACTGGCTAGAGTTTTTCCATTTGCAGACGCATCTCAAATCACCAACGTTAAGAAATATTTAAAAGCACTTTAAAATTAAAGCCTATTTTATATCACAGAATCTACTTCTATTAGTATTCCAAAGGTCGGGAGCAGGTGAGACGGCTCATTTAAAAGCACGTGACAAGGGAGCCTAAGAACCCGATGTTTGGTCCCTGGGACCCAAGGTGGACGAGACAATCCTCTGGCTTTCACATGCATGACAGAGAGTGTGCACGCACGCACGCACACACACACACACACACTCACTCTCTCTCTTACACGTACTGTACAACTCAATGAGGTTTTCATGATTTTTTATATACACATGTATCCTAATAAATAATAATATATTTATAATAACTATATACCCTTTATGTTAAAGATAATTCTAGGTGCTTTGTACAGATGATCTCTCATATTCCTCAAAAATTTCCTGTGAGAGAAACTGTTTTTCCTCCTCATTCTGTACCTACTGATAAGGAGGTTCAATAATTTGCCCAATGTCCCAAATATCCTGACCCCATTGGAGCCTGTATCAGAATATGGTCAATCAGTGTCAGAGGCTATATGGTCTAGCCTGAGACAGTATCCCTTCCCATGAACAGTGGAGGCTGCCTTCCAGGGCTGGAGGTGTGCTGACCTGCTAACCTGTAATTACTGCAATATGGATAATGAAACAGCATTTTACAGAGAAACTGTAGAGAATGGAGAGAGAGCAGGTGAGAGAAGAGGGGCAGTGGGGGGAGAGGGAGGGAGGGAGGGAGGGAGGGAGAGAGAGAGAGAGAGAGAGAGAGAGAGAGAATGAGAATCCTGTATCTCATTGTTTCTGCAAGCTTGGTCAGCACTGTGGGGTTTTTTTGTTGGTTTTTCCAAAAGTGCTGGCAATGGAGCTTAGAGCTAGGGACAGAACTCAAGAGTCTCCTACGTGAGCTCTTCATTTTCATAGGAGCTTCTCAACAAGTGTAAAGTAGATAACACTTGGTACAAACGTGGACTGTATGGAAGTATCACAGGGCCCTTGGCACGAAGCAGAGGTGTGAGGGCTGAGGGTGACAGTTACGCTCAGCAGTCCCTACACTCCAGAGCAGGCCAGGGAGCTTCCTGGGAGCCAGGCAGCTGGCTGGGAGGACTGTAGGGTCACTGCCTTGTCTGGACCTCTGCTGTCCAAATCTCAGGCCTATATATTTCTATATCACTGCCCTCTGCACTGGGGTGGGGTTGGGGTGTGTTCTCACTTCCCAAAGTTACTTATGGGAAAACAGACTGAAAGAACAAACCTAAGAAAATAAAGTTGGTTTACTTAAGATGTTAATTATACCCTTTTAAAGAATGGATTCTGCAGTAGAGAAATGAGGATAACAGTTTAATTTTTAAGTAGATTTAAATGTGGTTTTGAGAATTTTTTTTGTGTTCGTATGTGTGTGCATGTGCACATATGTGTGTGTGTGTGTGTGTGTGTGTGTGTGTGTGTGTGTGTGTGTGTGTATGTGTGTGTGTGTGAGGTGCTATGGACTGAACCAGGGAAACAAAAAAAGCTTTACCACTGTGGCAGATACGCAACCCCTCAAAAACATTCTTACAGTGTTCTTACATGGAAAACATCCATACTATTTCCCAGAGCTTAGAGTCCTCTGTCATTTATCCTGGGCTGTAAGAAGCTTACGTGGTTTCTTGGTTTAGAACGAAGAAAACTAAGGTTGAGGCGCAGGTGTGGACTGCAGAGGGGGAGAGATCTCCCTGACTGTGCGTGTCCCCGAGCATCTCTGCTAACAAACCCTGATATTCATCCATTCGCAAAACCCCCATTAGCTATGTGAATCGTCTGTCCATCCCTTTGTGTTTACTATGACGTGTGACCTTGAACATGGCTGCCTGTGGCTCTCCTAGTTCATAAAATGGCGGTTTTCCAGTAGCCATTTCGATGATTGTGCAGCCCAGTGACCAAATGTCGGCGGCCTTTCCATAGCCTCGTGGTCCTTTATCGATAATTTCTGGCGCCATATACTGAAGGGTACCTGGAAATAATACAAACAGAGTTCCACTTTAGAAAGGCAAAGAATGGTGGTGCCTAATGACCACTTCAAACATTCTACATAAATACGACAATTACGAAAATATCATTCAGGTCCTGATGGCTCATGCTTCTCTGAGATCCAGCTTTCTTTGCAGTTAATAAAAGTAGAAGCGTAAGTTTTCATAACGGATTTTATCACTGAAACAGAATGGCTTATCAACAGCATCCAGTTATGGGTGGTTTAAGGCTGATATGCCCATCGAAGGGATGTCTTAGAGACTTGACCACAGTTGGTCTGTTTTTGTTGTTGTTCAGAACAATAGGAACAGTACAGTAACTATTTCTGCATCCAGTTCTTCCAGTATATGATGATTCCCTTAATGTGTACTTTTCTGGAGAAAATCTAGTTCATTCACTGATCTCATTCAAGCTGTCCAGTCCCCGGAGCCTGGTATATGACTTATATATTCCCATTTTAGAGATTACTATGGTCGGAGAAATAAGCCCGGACATAGAAGAGTCCCAGTGTCATCAAAGATGGGAGCAGATCAGTGCTTATGAGAAGCTGCAGGATGTAAGGAAATGAGAGGCAAGCAACAGCAGTCAGTCAGGAGAAAGCGGTCTACCCCATAGCAAAGAGGAGGCAGCCATAATCAGTAGTGTGCTCCATTTAAAACAAACAAACAAACAAACCCACCAACAACAGAAACCCAAGCATCTAGAAAGGGGACTCTGATGCTTCTAAAGAAATGCTCAGATGTCTGAGGGGACCGAAGTGCCACACTAAACAATACATCATGTATTCAGACATCACACGGTGCCCCCTATAGTTGTACAACTCTTCAAGTCTCAAGGGGAAAAGCCCTTGAGGATAGCGCTACGGCTAAGCAGCAGGCTTACTGAGCATGCGTGCGGGCCCTAATGCAGACAAAAATAACTAGCATCGGGATTCTGAGAGCTATGATGAAAAAATAATTCAAAAACTTCTGGTGCATGGGATTCTGTCTATGCAATATGTGCAGTTCCTACTGTGGATCTTAGCAAGAGACTCTAACATAGCGGTTCTCAATCCGTGGGTCGTGATGCCTCTCAGCGTTGACTGGCCCTTTCGCAGGGGTCACATGTCAGATTCTGCATATCAGATGTTTACATAACTGTAGCAAAATTACAGTTATGAAGTAGCAATGAAAATAATTTTAGGGTTGGGAGGGTCACCACAACACGCAAAAGTGTGTTAAAAGGTTACCGTTTTTTTTTTTTTTTTAAGATTTATTTTATTTTATTATATGTAAGTACACTGTAGCTGTCCTCAGACACTCCAGAAGAGGGAGCCAGATCTTGTTAGGGATGGTTGTGAGCCACCATGTGGTTGCTGGGATTTGAACTTATCACCTTTGGAAGAGCAGTCGGGTGCTCTTACACGCTGAGCCATCTCACCAGCCCTTTTTTTTTTTTTGGTTTTTTGAGACAGGGTTTCTCTGTATAGCCCTGGCTGTCCTGGAACTCACTCTGTAGACCAGGCTGGCCTCGAACTCAGAAATCCGCCTGCCTCTGCCTCCCGAGTGCTGGGATTAAAGGCGTGCGCCACCACGCCCGGCAAAAGGTTACCGTTTTAAGAAGGTTAAGAACAACTGTTTAGTGGATCGAAGATAGTTCAAGAACCCTGATTAGAGGTAAACCATAAGAGTGGACATGAATAGATTGAGCAGGAGAGGAGGGGATACATAGAGCCAGGTGGTAGAAACCATGTGGTATGCTGTGGATGAGGAGTGGAGGGAGCCTAGTTCTGGCCCTGAGGAAAGTCTTTGCTCCTGGTGCTTAGTGAGGGAGAAGCAGGGCCTGAAAGGCACTTGGCTCCAAGGCAGGCCACACCTTGTGGGACATATGAGCTCTGGCTTTGTTTACTCTGCTTGGAAGCCACCGAGGGCTCTGGGAGACATTCTAGCTGCAATGTTGAGGATGGACAGGAGGGGCAGGAGTGGAAGCAGAGAGGCTGTGCGAGGTGGCTGTGACAGGAGAGCTCTGGCACAGGAAAGGTCCCACCTCTGGACCGACATGCTTCCTTGATGGTCAGACTGCAGCGTAAGAAAGGGTGCCAGTGACAGCCAAAGTCTCTAGTGGCCCTCAGTGGAGACAGAGAAGAACGTGGGTGGGAAAGGTCTGAGGAGAAGGTAATTAATTCCACTTAGCATGTCAAGTCTAGTTCAAACCTCAGATCTATTACTAAACAGTTTTGTGACCTTGGGCAAGTTATTTAAACTCTTTGAACCTTAATGTTCTCACCATAAACTGGGATAATGATACTTCATGATTAGAGTTTATGTACAAATTTCAGTGTGTATGATGCACTGTGCAGCCAAGCAAGGTATGCAGTCAGAGCACTATAAACGATGACTACCTCTGCCTGCCCCTCACCCAAATCACCACGAGCTGAAATCAAGCCAGGTCTTCCCACTACATTCACCAGAGCTGACGAGGCATCTTGACCCCTAGCCAGTCAGGTCTACAAAGCCCATAGTGTTGAAAGGACCAGGGCCTGCCTGCAAGCCATGGCTCTCAGATCAGCATGAAAGAGAGATCTGAGCTCCTTAGTCATACACTGTACACATCACCTTCATGTGTGGCCAGTGGGAGAGTTATAGGCCCAGGGCCCCGGTGAGGGCTCCTTCCCTACAACGCCTGCGGATTAAAGACAAATCTTCAAGATGAAAAGAAGGCATGAAATCAACAACCTGCCCCCAAACATTGCAGAAGTAGGAATTATCATCTCCAAGTCGCTGAGTCTGGGCAGCATATAAACGGCTGATTGCCAAGCTGAGAGAGGATGAGGAAAGAGGCGCAAACATGGAACTTACTAGTAGGTTGGAATTTATTTTAAAATACATCGTAAATATGGGTAATCCTGTGTCTGAAATACATTGTGTGGTGTGTAGGAGGTGGTGCAGATCAGAGGATCTGAGAGACACAAGGGTCTCTCCCTTCTCCTCCCCGCCTCTGAGGCCACCAGCACAGATTACAGAGTAAGGTGGAGAGGAAGGTGGACTGAGGTCTGCAGGCCAAAGGCAAGAGCAAAGCGAGAAGAGAAACCCCGAGCTCCATCACAGACAAACTGCCCTGACCACCGGAGATGTTTCCTACTTCTTTCCACTAGTGGCCCCATTTGCAAAATGGGGGATTCAGAAATGGGGACATCTGGCCATTTTGCTTTACACTGAACCAAAGATTAGTCACTGACTCCTTAAATTTTTTTTTTAGTCAATCTCTAAATCTCTGGCCCTGCCCTCTTCCTCTAATAATAACAGAGCCCAACTCTTCTGGAACATTAGCATCAAAACATGGAACAGAGACATTCTGCAGGCTCACTATCTAATGGGCAGTCATCCATCTGCTGGGCTCCGTTTTCATCTTGGCTGCGTTCACCTTTTTGGAAACTGCTGTCCCCACCCTCCTAGGACTTTACATCAGAGGCATCTCAGTCACCGCGTTGCCCAATTTCTCATCTCCACCTCTTCCGAGTGGATGAGTCACTTCCTCTTTTCTGAATTGAAATCTTAGGGTTATTTATATTGTGGAGGAGGGGAATTGATTCCTGGGAGAAAACAGACTAAGGAGGAGGGAAGCTGGAGCCCAGATAGGAAGTGGTTTGGGTCTGAGTAAGAATCAGAGAGGGTGGGCGAGGGCATGTTTGTAAAAAGCAGTCTCGTGAGGGTCAGAGTGACTGTAAGCCAGTCAAGGGGGGAAAAAAAAAGGTCAGGAAACAAAATGCAAGCACACTGAGAGTGGGAAGCAGCCTTCAGTGGTTTACACACAGGCTGAGACACTCAGAACCCAAGAAGACGGAAGGGCAAGGCAGACCCCGTACACAGTTTTCCAGTGAGCATCAGGCAATCCTAGCATCCGTGTTCGTGAGAAACCCGACTTAGTTTATCTCTCACCTGACGCCGAGACTCAGCAATTACATTCTTAATTATCCAAGATCTGTATCGTTAGTGAATAAACGTACCTGTAAAGGTTTCGGTACATGGGTTTATGCCAGCAAGCCTCTTGGATGTCCCGAAGTCAGAGATCTTGAGCACACCACTGTAGGTATTAATCAATACATTGTCACCCTAGGGAAAGAATATTCCAATCAAAATGTTATCTTTTCACTGATGCTGTTTGTGGTTGACTTGAGCCTAATAAAAGTGCCCTTAGACCAAACAATGGCATTCATACTGTGTTCTTCAATAACAGTTTATCTCAGGAGAGAATTCCTTTCAATACAGAGTTCTTGGTATAATTTTTATTTATATGTTATCAGCTGGTTATAATCTTCTCTTTAGGTCACAGGTCAAACATGGCCCCCAAGGGAAAGCTCACCACAGTTTACAGCTAGCCTGAATCACCTGTGGACAGTATCTATATAACTAACTTCCTTAACTTCCCAGGCACTCTTCTCTGTGCTGTTCCTTACTTTCTGTGGATTACTTAAGACATTTAAGTTGGTTTTAGGGTTGTAAGCCATAGCAGGTGCATTAGAAACAAACACCTATAGTATACACAGAACACTGCTGCCTGCTTAAAAGACCTTCAAAGCTTGGCCTTTGTCTTGGCTAACACGCTTGAAAACATATTTAAGAGAAACTAGTTAGATAATCGCTCCTGTTCTTCTAGGTAGCCCATAGTAATCTCTGCTCATTACCATTCTAAGTCCTCAGTTCTGGCGGGATTATGTTCACCCTTTGTCCCTTTGACTATGTGATCTCTGCCCCTAGCGTGATCACAGGACAGACACCTTAAATCACGTGTGCTCAAGCATGTACACCTTCCAATATCAATGTGGGTATGCACAGACAGGCTCCACAAGAAAAGCCCTCTCTGTTCGGGCTAGTAAAAAGTAAACAAAATGCCAGGCAGTGGTGTTGCATGCCTTTAATCCCAGCACTTGGGAGGCAGAGACAGGTGGATTTCTGAGTTCGAGGCCAGCTTGGTCTACAAAGTGAGTTCCAGGACAGCCAGGGCTACAAAGAGAAACCCTGTCTTGAAAAAAACAAAAAACAAAACAACAAAAAAAAAAAAAGTAAAAAAAACCCAAGTACAAAACCTCTGCTTGCTTGCTCTAAATAGTGAAATGTCCTTCTCTTTTTACCTTCTGGTTGTACTTTTTGGCTTTGTATTCACTAAAAGGTGAACTTATTTTGCTTGTTTACAAAAGGAACATACTTTAAGAAAGCCAGGTTTGGGCTGAAGAGATGGCTCAGTAGTTAAGAGCACTGACTGCTCTTCCAGAGGTCCTGAGTTCAATTCCCAGCAGCCACATGGTGGCTCACAAGCATCTGTAATGGGATCTGATACCCTCTTCTGGTGTGTCTGAAGACAGCAACAGTCTACTCATATAAATAAATCTTAAAAAAAAAAAAAGAAAGAAAGCCAGGCTCTGTTAAAACTTTATCATTTTTTGTTAGAAGGAAACACAGGCAGTACCCTGCAAGATACAGGGATAGAAACAGGACTTCATTTCCCAACAATCAACAAGTGAGACCTTATAAACTAAAAAGCTTATTCACACCTAAGAAACAATCAAACCAGGAGGAAGCCCAAAAGTTAGGAAGGAATCTTTGTCAGCTATATATCTGATAGAGGATTAATATATAGAATACATAAAGAACTCAAAAATCAGAGTCAAAGAACACCAAAGGACCAATTCAGAAATGGGCTTGGGATTTGAACAGAAGAAGAGATAAAAATGACTAAGAAATGGGTCGAAAAAATTATCCCTTGTCCCCAGGGATTAGGGAAATACAAATTGAAGTAACTTTCAGATTTCATCTTACCCCAGTCAGAATGACAAAAATCAATAAAAAAATCAACAACAAATATTGGAGGGGTACGGGGAACCCCCACTCACTGTTGATGGACCTGCAAACTGCTTTGGAGAGTCCTTGAAAAGCTAAAAGTCTACCACATGACACAGCTATATTGTGCCTAGGCGTATGCCCAAAGGACTTGACACCCCATTCCACGGCTCAGCCAATGACTGCTGCTGCTCTGTTCACAATAGCTGGGAAATGAAACAACCTGCACGTCTGTCAAATGACACATGGATAATGAAAACGTGGACCATATACATCATGGGATACTACTCAGCTGTAAAGAAAAATGAAATCATGAACTTCTCAGGTAGGTGGACAGAACCGGAAAAGATCGTGCTGAGTGAGATGACCCAACCCTGCAAAGACAAATGTCCCATGTTCTTCCTCATCTGTGCTCCCTAGCTCCAAGTCTTCAGATGTGAGAACATCAACTAGACTCACCACAGAAACCAGAAGGCAAAAGGAACCACGGAGCATGGTGGGGATCAATAGGGTGAAATATCTGGGTGCAACTGACTTGTAGAGGGAAAATCAGGGGCACTTTTTTTTTTAAAGACAGGGTTTCTCTGTGTACCCCTGGCTGTCCTGGTAATTAGGGAGGTGGAAGGAGATTAATAAAGCAAGAGAGAAGAGGGTAAGATAACGGTAAGAATGTCTGAAAAAGTCATGAGGAATCAGTTATTATCTATCTACCAGAATTACATATAAGACATGTAAGCCTATACAAATATACACATACACATATGCACACATACATATAACTATATATATAAAACTATATATATAACTATATATATAACTATATATATATATATATAGTTATATATATATATCATAAGGTATTTTAATCCTTCCAACCCTCAAATTGGTTATATATATATATATATATATATATATATATATATATATATATATATATATATATATATATATATAAAATAAAAATGAAATTTCCTATCTGGGCTGACAATGCTTTCCCCAAAAGCCATACACTAGCTAACAAAAGCCCAAGCATCAGGCATGAGAAGTGCCCTTTTGAGATGCGGGTCAGAGTTGTCGAAGAGACTCCCTATACATGGCCATTGTTGCCATTGCCTTAGATGTTTTTCAGAGGCTGAATGGAAGTCTCTGTTGCTGAACATACCATATACTTTGGACACAGACATAAGGGACCCAAGCTGGTTCTGATTTTAGAGCTTCCTCCACAAGGCCGAGCTTTCATTGTAGCAGAAGATGTCATGCAAGCTTCCAAGGAAAGGAATTACCCAGCTATGATGCTTATGAACCAAAACCAACACCGCACAGAATCCCTAAGAGTTCATAGTGGTAAGCATATTTACTGGTAACCAAGAGTTCTCTAACTGGACTTAAGGTTCATTCAACAAGAGGGAAATCAAGCTTAGTACTAGAAACCCAGCCAATTACAAGAGACTATAAAGTCACAAACCTTGGAGAAGAACCACTATCTACCACTCTACTAAACCACCATGACTCCCAACTCCATCCTAAAAACATTTATGCTTACGCCCACAGAAAAGTGTAGCTCTCATTTCTCATCAAAGCAACTTCTCCTTGCAATAGACAGACCAATAAAGAAATCTATAATTGATCAAAATGAAGAGAAGTGACAGGATGTCACCCTGGCCCAACAATACACCCACAATACAGCTTCTTCACCAAAGGCTCAAGGGTCATGGCAGAAGAGAAGACAGAAAGATTGTAAGATCCAGAAAGTAACAGGGAGTTTGCTGTGAGGTTTCCTCTCCTAGAAATGTCAAAGAAGCTACATCCAGGAAGTCTCATCAACATGGCTGCTTAAACAAGACCTGGACAAGGATGACACCAATAGACACACAACCATGGAAGTCAAAATCCCATGGGGCATCCACTCTAGACAAAGAACTACAGGCAACTAAGAAATGCTGAGAGCAGGAGAAATAGAACTCTTCCCCAGGGAGGAACCCTCAAATTGGTTATCCAATCCCAAGAGGTCAGTCCTGAAATCAAATAACACTTTACACACTGAGCAGATTGTATTTACATATTTAGGAATATACATCTCAACAATTAAAGAAATGGAGGCCATGAATTTGAGAGAAAGCAAGGAGGTGTGTAGAGGAAGGGTTAGAGAGAGAGAAGGGGAAACAAAAGGGAAATGATGTAATTATATTTTCATTTCAAAAAGCCAAGGTTTATTAGTTTTGAATTTTCATTTTTTTCAAGAGAAGCTGATGTTTTTATTTTTAGGAATTTGTATAAGGATTAATAGGCTTGGCAGCTCCTCAGGAAGAGGCCATGTCCTGTTCAGTGTGGGAGTACTAAAGTCCACCCTACAGAGCTCCTAGAAAACCCCACAGAATGGCAGCAAAGCCTACTGGCTTCAGTGGGTAAGGAAGCTATACCGTACGGAAGACGATAGCATGAACATAACTGTGCACAGGGGACAAGAACTGGCAGCCCTGTTACCGCTCCCATTGCCTTACTCCCCATTCACAATGAACACTCAGAACACAACATGACATTTTCGGATAAAGTAGCTACCCAGAAAGGACCGCAGGAGGCGGAGTCACGGGGCACCCTACCTTTATATCCCGGTGGACTATCTGATTGTCGTGAAGGTATTTTAACCCTTCCAGTATTTGCTTCGTATAGAAGCCAATCGTCTGCTCATTGTCCTTCAATGGGCCCCATTTTGAACGAAGGAGAGCAGAGAGGCTTCCTGTAAGATAAGAGAAATGGTGGGCAAAACTCATTCAAGCTCTTTATTTAAAGCAAATACATAGCGTGACACTAAATGAAGCCAGAATGCACTGGCTCTTCACAGTAGGCCAGACTCTGCTGGCTACCTGGGTTCAAATAAGACCATGTCTGAAAATATCCCTATTCTGAAGGCAGCCGTTACCAACAGTCTCAGCAATAGGATACTCAGATGCTAGCTTCAGTCCACATCACAGTGACTGAAACTAAACCGGTTTCAAAATGTCTGTACTGCCTGCTGAGAAGCGTCAAGGTCATGTCACCACCCATCGGACCGTTGTCTCAACACAGATAAATCAAGACCCGGACTCTAACAAATTCCATTCAATGTAGCTCTTCTCCAGGCCTTAGAAATTCACACTTTGGAAGGTAAGACAGGCACCTCTTACCTCCTGGGACTTGCTCCATGAAGATCTTTATGAAACCGTTCTCACTGAAGGAGCCCAGATACTGGACGATGTTTTTGTGTTTCAGATGCTTGTGCAGGGCGATTTCTTCATGCAGGGGCTGAGAGTATCTAGAAGACATGCACATGTCAGTATGCTAAGCATCAGACCTTAGAGTATTAACTCAAGCAACACTAAGAACGCCAGCTAAACTGTGCCCACAAATAAAACCAATGACCATCTAAGGCCTTCATTTCTCATAAATTCTGTGACACTGCAGCCGCAGCAGGACCAGAGGGGAAGTGTTGGATATTGTTCAAGCTCCTTGCATAGATCAACTCATTTCTTTTCACTAAACGTACTAGTTATGGGACATCATTTTACAGACAAGAGAAGTGATTAGTAGAGTACAGTCTTTAAGCTAGTGACAGACCTAAGACCTAACCTAGGAGATTAGATACTATTCACACCACTTTTTTAGCATGCCAGCCTGCTCCACTGGCTTCAGCATCATGACCACTACTCCAGGGAGCAAATATTCCCAATGTCTTAATCATGTTCACCACAACTTCCCAATGGTTCATCAACTCTTTAGTAAGAACTACAAAACCGTTCATGTTCCAATTTCTTTCCATCCAGTCATTCAAACCCTTCACCATCTGAGTCCACAAAGTCTATCACACTGTGATTTTTTTTTTACCAGATCCTAAACAAATCTCTACACTGAAAGGCCAGATGTATGCCAGAGTTCAAAATCACGTGCTTAGTGTATGCAACCGTAACAAATTATCAACCTGTTTTATATTTCAGAACTGGCACAGTGTGTGTGATGGTTAAAAGAGGTCTTGTAAAGCCGATACTCTGAAGAGGAGCAAGATCAGTGAGCACTTATGCAGATACTGCATAGATTGTCAAATCAGAAAATTTTAACAAATCAACTTTTAATGATTAATTGGCTTTCACTGGTAATTCATGACAGAATCTGGTCTAAACAGATGGGAGACAGGACAGGACAGAACGGCTCGGGCTTAATGTCGTTTAAGCAAGAATGAGGAAGCAACATGCTGCAAAAAGCAACAGGCTGGCTTCAGGTTATTTCTTTGCATGTATCAAAGCAGGGAGAATGTCCTTATTCTGATGGCTTAGACTGGGTGGGCTCCTTTGGATGCTATAAATCTTTATTTATGGAAAGGTCAGACCTTATGAATAAACAGGTTAGGTGTAGGTGATGTCAAACCTGAACATAAGTAAGTCCATTTCGGATTGATCTGTTGCAACCTAGAGTGGGCAGTTCAAACCAACATTCTTCTATAAGCATTATTTAATAAGCTAAATACTCTGGAGTATCAGCAACTATAACTAACAATTCAGTGCTAGTCCTACACACACACACACACACACACACACACACACACACACACACACACCCAACATACTTTCTCTCCCTCTCTCTGTCTCTGTCTCTCTGTGTGTGCCTGTCTCTTTGTCTTTCTCTCTCACAATAAGGCTATAGGTATGAAAAGCTCTAATTACACTAAGGCATATTAAACAAAAACATGATCTCTCACTCTTGCTTCGGACACACTCTTAAAGACTGTTCAGACTTGCAATAACACATCTAACTAAAGACTCGGGAGCTTCTCAGAAGGACATTAACAAAATAAAATCAGGGTTAAATAATGGTGTTTTCCAGAAGCAGTGCAGGGTGAGTTCTAGCACAAGCACTTACTTAGTGAAGATCTAAATTCACTTAATTGAGATCAACTTTTATAAGCTATATAATACTCCTCAGAGATCTGGCAAGGAAAAAAAAAAGGAAATTCCCCTATGTCTCAGACATAATATTATTCTTTTATTTCCACCTTTAGAACTGCTACAGGAATTAAAAGGCAGGCATTAAAGTGATCCTTTAATAGTTTATCAGTGAGAGACAGCAAGAGCACTTTGATAAGGTATGAGTTGACACGGAACTGCTTATATCCATTAGTACCAATAAAACCCTCAGGTGATGAATGACTCTCAGCTGTTAAGACAAAGATACTTCTGGAGGAATGGAAGACACTTAGAGACTAGTGCATAATTGATCTTGATATATATTAGTGGCACACACTGTCTTCATTCTATAGATTTAGAAGATTAAGATCATCAACTTTATATAAGCAACTAACTCACTTTATCACCAATCGAAGGCATCTTACCTCCTGACCTATTTTGTGTGTGTGTGTGTGTGTGTGTGTGTGTGTGTGTGTGTGTGTGTGTGTTTGGAGACAGGTTTCTCTGTGTAGCCCTGGCTGCTCCTGACCCTCTACTGAAAATCAAGTCATAAATGTCTACATGCAAGATTAAGATACACAAGTGTCCAGATCCCATTATTTAAACCAAGGCTAGTTCAAAATTTACCATACTAATCCAGGATCCAGCTGAGCTATGGGTAAGTCCTCCTCTCCAGTATGGAAAAGCTTAAAAACATTCAGCCATTTTCACTAGTGTAAGTGCCAAGACCTAAGTGAGGATGAAGTAATAACTTTTCAGGTCAAGAAAGTGGGCTACATCAGGAAAACTGCAAGGAAGCAGAGGCAGGCGGATTTCTGAGTTCGAGGCCAGCCTGGTCTACAGAGTGAGTTCCAGGACAGCCAGGGCTATAAGACTGCCCCCCCCCCAAAAAAAAATAAAAAAGAAAACATTTTTTTTCTTTTTTTGTCTAGCTATAAAAATGGAAGAATTGGTAGCATGAGATACTACATGTACTTAGCTTGGATAAAACCTACTCATCTGTAAGCCTCTTCAGGCTCAGCCATCCACTGTTAGTCATCTAGGCTAGTATTTTCTGGCTTTTTTTTTTTTTTTTTTTTTTGAGAAGGAGGTCTCAATACATGGCCCCAGACAGGCCAGGCATTCTGAGAACATGATAAAGAGAATAAACTCTTCTGACATATTTTAAAGTGTCCTCTCCGCTCCTCTCCCTGCCACAAATACAATGGGATCTTTCTCTTATATTTATAATGAAGGTGTGGTAGAACTTTACAAAGTAAAACTCAAACAAGTGTGGGGCTGCTCATGAGTGGGTCCCCTGGAGTTCTTAACCCTCTAAACTCCTCTGCCCTGTGCTTCCAGCAGTCAGGGTTCAGCTTCCAGAGTTCAGGTCCTCTAGCCCACACTCATTCCGGTGGTGGTTTCTACTCCAGTGAGTTATGACTGCCTGCATTCGCCTCTCTTTCTAGTTTAGGACCAGTCTCCCGTCTTCCCTGATGGAGCCAAAAGGGCCGCTGGCTTCTCAATGTGTTCAGTGATCTGCTTGCTGGAGGAACAAGCCACTGTAGCTCCTTACACAGCAGACTGGACAGCAGGACTGCGCTTCTCCACCTCTCTGTTACGAACCACCTTGGTCCAGTAAGACCCAGCTGCGGCACACATAGGGCCATTGTCCCTTCTGCTCTTTGGAAGCCACTGTTTACTCAGCTAGAGTCTTGTACTAGTCACTAAATGGACAGACAAACCTGAGTTGGAATTAACACAGTCGAGTTTCCAGACAGTTCCGGCAATTAGACTATTGACAAGTATTTTCCGCCACAGGGTTAACAAGCCAAGCATGTTAGAATAGCTTTTATTAGCAAGAGTTAGCATACCTGCTGTCTCTCTCTGGGATTTCCTTAATAGCAATTCTGACCTGGTTGCTCAGGTCCCGTCCTGCATAGACGATCCCGTAAGTGCCCTTGCCTAACACAACTCTGTCTCCATTTTCATCGTATTCGTAGTCATACTGCAGAGGGGGACAGAGGGGAGGAGACAGAAGATCAAAACGTTAGTTGAAAGTGACATTTAAAATACCAGTTTTTAAAATTTGTTTGTTCTAGGCAGGGTCTTATAGCCCAAGCTAACCCTGATTTTACCATTCTCCTGCCTCTACTTCTCAAGTGCTGGTTGTGAGCCTTCATGTGGTTGTTGGGAATTGAATTTTAGGACCTCTGCTTGCTCTGATCATCTCTGCTCACTTGGTCCCTGCTTCCTCCAGCCCAAAAATTTATTTATTATTATACATAAGTACACTGTAGCTGACTTCAGATGCACCAGAAGAGGGCATCAGAGCCATGTGAGCCATGTGGTTGCCGGGATTTGAACTCAGGACTTTCAGAAGAGCAGTCTGTGCTTTTACCCACTAAGCCATCTTGCTACCCCCCCTCATAAAACTTTTAAAAATGCATTTTTAGAACTTTTTTTTGAGACAGAATCTTGCTATGTAGCTCATGTTAGCCTCGGCCTCAATTCCCCTCCCCCTACTTGACTGTTGGGATAGAGTATAGGCATGTACCACCACATCTGGTGAATTCTAGCTAACAAATTCAAAGAAGAAACTCTAATGACATAGAAACTGAAAAATGTGTAAAGATATAAGCTGAGGAAATTTTAAAACAAGAAAGAATAAAATAGACTATAAATATTTGGAACAACCAAATGCAATTCCTAGAATTGCACTAAATAGGAGATAAAAATAAATTCATACGCAGACATGATACAGGAAAATAGTAAGCTACCAAATAAAACATCAAAGATGAGGATGATTATAAAAAGGAGCTTGAGGATGATAAGATGATTTAGTGTGCAGCGGTACTTACAGTGGGAGCCCAGAGGACCTGAGTGCAGTCCCACACGGTGGAAGGAGAGAACAGACTCTGACCTCCACTCAAGTGTCCATGCATATATTCTTGGGCACACACACTGTGCTGGCTAGTTTTATGTCAATGTGACACAAGCTGATGTCATCTGAGAGGAGGGAACCTCAATTAAGAAAATGCCTCCATTAAGTCAGGCCAGCCAGCATGGCATTTTCTTAATTAGTGACTGATGGGGGAGGGCCCAGCCCATTGTGGGTGGAGCTATCACTGCACTGGTGGTCCTGGGTTCTACAGGCTGGGCAAGTCCTGGGGGAGCCAAGCCAGTGAGCAGCAGCCCTCCATGACATCCGTCTCCATGTTCCAGCTCTGATTCAGTTCCTGCTCTGACTTCCTTTGGTGACAAACAGTGATTTGAAAGTATAAGCCAAATCAACCCTGTCCTCCACAATTCGTTTTGGTCATGGTAATTCATCAAAGCAATAGTAATTGTAACTATGCTAAATAAATGTTAAAAGGAAACAAGGTGCTACCCTTCTCTAATCCTAAATTGGGAGGGAAACCAGAAGTTCAAGGTCATCCTCAGAAACATAAGGGGTGCTACAGTCATCCTGGGCTGCATGAGACCCTGTGTCACATGGATGAATAAATAATGAAGAGCAAAGATAAAAAGGACAAGCCAACAACACAGGATGGTAATTACACTCTGGGGGCCCAACAGGCCATGCTGGCCTCAGCTCCAAGTTTTGAAGCCCTCGATGAAGGCACTTGGGTCATATCTCTTGGACAATACACTCTGTTACAGTGGGATATGAAGGACTCCATCTTGGACCCCTCTCTCTTGGGACGTGGTCTAGATTCTGGGAAGAAGGTATCTGTTCTCTCAATGGCAACCTTGAGCATCCACTGTGAGGTACCAGAGCTATATCAGAGACCCCTCTGATGCTAGAATGAATGCTTAGTGGAGAGATAAAGGACAGGTCTTCTAACACAGCTCATCAGGGAATTCTGATTGAGAGATGAGGAATGTGAGGGTGGGTGTGGGACATGGGAGAAGCAGCAGGGAGCCACAAACAATATGCCCAGACTTGGAACATGAAACAGGGATCTTGTAAAGATGCAGTAGGACTGCCTCAACCATACCACCCAAGGAGCGCAAGTGGCCACACCCAATTCCTGTGGTCTGGAATCTGGCAATCCTGGGGCTGTGCTGGCTGAAATCCCAACAACAAAGACCATTAACAAAGAAGCTCAGCTTTGCCAGTGTCCCTCTCAAAGAAACAAACCTACACAGTAGACTGAGATTCATCAACATTTTATATTATTATAGTACTACAAAACTTAAAAGGAAAAAAAAGTCAAATCAGCTCCCTCATCTGATCTCCAAACTCCTTGTTACATAATAAGAAAGACATCCGGCCCCTATTAATCTACACACAACCAGAGAGCTCTTTAGTAAAAATGTCAGAGTTGTGTTTAAAGTCAGATCTTCAGAATCAAGAGTTTGTATACTTCCTCCTACCCAAGTATGGTGCTTTGAATGAGAATCGCTTGAATTGGCTCGTATACTTTCATGCTTAGTCTCTTGTTGGTGAACTGTTTAGGAAGGGTTAGGAGGTGTGGCCTTGCTGGAAGAGATATGTTTACCTACCAGCTTTAAGGTTTCAAAAGCCCACACCAGGCTCAGTCTCTTTCTGCCTGCTGCCTGCACATCATGATATAAATCTTTTAGTTACTGCTCTAGCACCATGCCTGTCTGCTTCCTACCATGATGATTGTGTACTAACCCTCTCAAACTGTAAGCAAGCCCCCAGTTAAATGCTTTCTCTTACAACATTTGCCTTGGTCAAGGTGCCTCTTCATAGCAACAGAGCCGTAGCTAAGATTCCATGCTATCGGGAACCCTATCACAGATAAGATTGGAAATGAATATCAATTTTGTTTTCAACCTCAGAGTCATGGTGATGTCCCAGAGTATTGTCTGTACCCACCCGACACCCACACCCGTCTTCAAGCACATGCCTGATAACCCTGCCCTTGCAGACCACAACAGTTCCTTCCCTTACTCCTTCCACCAAATCCACTGATGAACACTACGGGGCTTCTTCTGCAGGCTCACATTGCCAGGGCTCATCTTTGTCTTCAGTGCTAATGTATCCGGACAGGCCCTAGAGCCTCTACTAGTCCTGGCCCCCACCTCCCTTGTAGCTTTCTTCTCTAGTAAGTTTTCCCTAGGAAGATGACCCTCAACTTTGCAACATCTAAACTCTAAAATGACTTTCCATGTTAAGATGCCAGCTCTCTTTCTCGGCTCCCTGTTGCTTTCGGGGTCAGATGAGACTCCTTGGCACAGCGTCACGACCCTTTGGGCTTCCTCTACCTATTTCCTCCCTTTTCTCCTCAGTCTCTTCCTGTGGGGATGACTCCAGAAGCACCTTTTCCCACGCACAAAATTCTCCCTCGTGCTTCAGAAACAAGCTCCTCAAGCGACCGTCTGTTGACTTCTCAAGATGACTGACGTTGCTTCCAAGATGCCCCGCTCTCCCTTGGTTGCTATTACCAGTGTTTTACTAGGACTGAACCCAAGGCGTGGTGTACGCCAGTGTGCACTCTACTGAGGAGCTACACTTGGAGCCTGCTGCTCACACTTCCCACAGACCCACCCGGTCCTGCCCCCTTGTCTTCATCATCATCCCTTGTCTTAGCCCAGTAACGGTTTGCTTGATAACTTAGAATACAGTTCAAAGTTTTAAAAGTAGGTAACTAATCATTTGGAGTCAGTATTAGGTAGGCAGAGGCAGGAAGGTCAGAAGTTAAAGCTTGGGCTATAAGAGCCTATCTAGGGAAAAAAAGGATTCAGTATCAGTTTAGTTTTGGTGGAAAATATGTTTGCCACAGAATACTGATTTAGCCCAGTGAAGAGCACGTATGCTGGTGGGTTTAGTCGGCTTTCAGTGTCCCTCAGGGATCTAAGCAGCCCAGGACCAGTCTCGTTCAATTATGTGTTTGGGATAGAAGTTGACTCCTACCGAAAATGGCAGTCACAAACAAAACTCAGAAGATCTTCTAATAAAAACAGAATGATTCAAATAAAAACCATTTCAATGGCAGTTACCACTTTGATGGTTAACTTTATCTTTGATCAAGATACAAATTAAAAAAGTAATTTGAAAGGGAGCTGACACCAGAAGCTGGATGTTACGTAAGGAGAGGGAATTAGCTATGTGGTGGGCAGAGAATGGAGAGGAGAATGGGGCTGAATACCCAGGAGGGCAAGGAGCTGTCAGCTTCCTTGATGGCAGCATTGGGCATCCACTCTAAGTGTCTAGTGTACTCATACATTAGAGTATTATGTACTAGACAACTTTCCTAAGCTAGGTGCTTCATCTAAGGATGAAGGATGTCCTGTCCAGGGAAGTCTGCCTGAGAGACAGGCATGTGAATGTGGGGACCCGAGACAAACAACAGGAATAATGCAAGCAGTTTGTTAAACAACAAACACGGGAAGAAAAAAAGTGGGTGGAGAAATAAGGGAGGTCGTTTAAAGGCACCACACTGCTTATAAATCTTGTGATCTATTTCTATGGCAATAGGTTAGCAAGTCAGGTTGTTGCTAAGGGAGACAGCAGTTGCATTTCAAAGCAATAACTGGAATACACGTAGAATAATTCTTTTTGTTGTCTGTCCAGAAAATATAACCTGGGCCTGGGAAGAGAGCTGGCACGGAGGACAGGAATGACAGGGGCAAGTAACAGATCTGTGATCTCCCAAACAGATCCGGGTTCTCCCACAACAGATCCCGATTCCTCCAAACAGATCCCGGTTCTCCCACAACGGATCCTTGATTCTCCCAGAACTTGCTTTGGCAAGAGACTCACTATGAAAGAACCACCTTTTAAAGTCTAGACAATTTCCCCTGGGACTAAATCACAGCATGAAAGCAGTCACCTGGTGGACCTAAAAGGCTGTGTTATTAGTGGTTGATTTAGACAGTCTCCTTAATGAATGTGACTATATATTAATAGCCATCAATACCTTTAACAGAGTATCAAATCCAGTAGGTACAAACAAAAGGAAGGAAATCCAGAGTCTCCTACATGTCAGGCAAGTGTTCTACCCATGAGCCATTTTTCAAGAAACTTCCTTATCCCCCGTGTAAAACTGCATATCCCTGACATTCTGTAGCCCACCCCTCCAGTTTTGCTTCATTTGCCCTTAACACTGGGCAGTATCATACTATGTATTTTATTTGTATTATTGTCTGTTTCTTCTTGAAACACCGGCTCGATGACAGCTAGGATCAACTTCTGTGTCAGGTTCTCCTGAATCCATAGAATTTACTGTATAGCAGGTGATCGATATTTTCTGAATGGATTAGCTGGGACCCACTTGGTCCTGACAGTGTAGATGACGATTATTTTCGACTGAAAATATCAAAGCAAAGAGCAGCCCTTGAGTATGGGGGCAGGGGAGGCTTTTGTTGACACAGCGAAACCTCCCTTAAAAACAGCTGCTGCAGCTTCCTCCCAAAGGGACCATTAAGTATTCCAATGTAGACAAGCTGCCTGTACAAAATGGTCAAAACGTTCAGTGCTTTTCACTGGTTTGCCACTATGTCACTATTCTCTGTCCCTTGAAGCCCTAACCCTCCTTCTAGTGGGTTGGCCTGATGCTGCTTGTATTCAAATGCTAAATACTGATTCCTCAAGACCTGGTTGCCCCAGAGGCAAGAGAGTCTGCACGTAGACACAAGTGATGCTATGTGACCTTGTCCCCAAGTTATTTCTAAATGGTAAATAAAGATGCTGACAGATAACAGCTGAGCAGAAGAAGAGACACAGACAGGGTTTAGGATTCCCAGGCTGGAGGTCAGAGGAGAACCACAAGGGGGAAGGGGAGGGAGAAGGTGAAGGAGGAGAGACAGAGAGAGAGAGAGAGAGAGAAAGACAGAGACAGAGACAGACAGAGAGAGACAGAGAGAGACCGACCATGGGTTAGGAGTCAAGAGAACATTGCCTTGAGGATTGGCCAATTGGAGTTAAAAGCAGCTCAGATAAAACATAGTAAGTAGCTGGGCGTGGTGGTGCTTGCCTTTAATCCCAGCACTCGGGAGGCAGAGGCAGGAGGATTTCTGAGTTCGAGGCCAGCCTGGTCTACAAAGTGAGTTCCAGGACAGCCAGGGCTATACAGAGAAACCCTGTCTCAAAAAAAAAAAAAAAATAGTAAGTAATAACCTCCGGGTTATCGATAGGAAAGTTAATTCTAATAACATAGAGGGTAAATATCTGCCCAGCTCTTGTGCTGTTTAAGGCTAAATGTAAATAATAAAAGTTGTGTGTCCTTTATCCGGGAACTGAATGATCAAAGGTGGGGTAGAAGCCCCAGGTTGGGATTGAAAGTTTCTACAATGATGTAGAAATCAGTAGTTAAGTCTAGCTGGCTAGGAAGCCCCTTCCTGGTATTTTACATCTCTTCCACTGGCTTCTCTTGTCTACCTTTCCTTGGTTCAGTTAATGAGCAGGCTCCTAAGTACAGAACCTTAATTGGTAGAGGATAAAAGATGAACAAAATTAATATACAGCAAGTGGATGTTGATCTTACACAGCATCTCAATATTACTAAGGGACATTTTTTTTTCAGATACCCAAATGTTGCATTTCAGATAGGTACAAAAATAGAAATAGAATCTTAAAGAAAACAAACCAGCTTGTCACTTAATCATTCCAGGTCGATTTAAAGTCTCTTTCTAAGTGTTTGTGAGGCAAGTCAACAGACAGAGGAATGGTAGAGTCTTTCTTTTATCATCTCACAGGCGTCTGTGTCAAAGGAAAGTGTTCTCTCTATGGAGCTTGTCCCTACTCCGCCACCCAAAGGGGCCACCTTTCTCTTCCTGTTCACTGGAAACAGTATAGAGACAAGTTCCTAGTGTGTGCTGTAGTGATGCCTCAGGGGTGGAAAGGTAAAAAATGGTATGGAAGCAGAGAACCTGAGAAGCAGGAGAGGCAGTGGTCACCCAGTCTGACAGCTATGACACTTGTCAGGTCTAGCCACTGGGAAGCATAGTGCCCAGGAGGGACATGGCACTGCGGGATCACAGGGCAGAAAGGGAAGGTGCATAAGAGCAAGACAGTAGGGACAATGGGCGAGACCTCCTCATCGTGGCTTGAACATGAAATTACCCGCTACAGGCTTGTACATTTGAACACCTGGTCCCTAATTCATAGCGCCTTGCTTGCAAGATTGTGGGACCTTTAGTAACTCAGCTGGAGGAAGCAACTGCTCCTGCCTGGAGGGTCACTTCCTGACTACTCTCTGTCTCTTGTTCCCACCGCCATGTCTTCTTCGCCCTGGCTGGACTGCATCCCCCTATAATTGTATGTCCAGACAAGCCCTCCTTCCTTTAAGCTTCTTGTCATGTCTTTGAGCACAGCAACAGAAAACACAATGAATTGATGCACTCCTATAGAGAGCTGCAACAGGAAACAACTAGTGCACTCCTTTAAGGAGCTGTAAAAGTGTGTGTATAATCTGGCCAGCCCCATGATTAAACATGAACTGGAGGTCTCTGACGATGGCTAGAGGCAAGGCAGAAAGGCAAGGGTGAGCAGCTCATCTGGGGCCTCTCTCCACTCTGGGGCTGGAGCTAACACTCTGCAGGAATGTACTAGAGGCAAGAAGTACAACAGGGACCACAGGCAGTGAGTATTCAAACCTTAATGGCTAGCAATACTCCAATTTCCTGAGCCAATACATTAAGTTACTAAGAATATGGGCTCATAACTCTTCCATAAGAAACACAGCCTTGAGTCAAAACACATGGCCCTGAATCAAAAGGGAATGTTGCTGTATTAAGACAGGAAGGCCCTCTGAGACATGGTGCAGTACTATCTTCGAAACAACCCTGAAAGGTCATAGGAATCTGGAAATTTATTTTAAAACTCAAAGCAGAGAAAAGACAACCAAAGGGACGAAATTCTCAGACAAGCAGGTGTATGAAACTAATGCTGATTACTGGCAGAGTTAGCACTGTAATCCAGGGCTCTAGTCTCCAGTTCAGAGATCACAGAGGGTTAGATCCGACTCTGAAAAGGAAAGGCCTGTCATGAGTCAAAGAAGGCTGTGCCCATCAATATCGTGTACCATTCATTATTAAAATCAGAACGATTCTAACTCCAGCTAGAAAGTTTTTCAAATGCCAGGAAATGTAGGGTTGGCTATGACTTTGGAGCTCATGGAACCACATTAACATTATCTGTTGAATGTTGACAACGTACTAATGGAAGATAAAAGCACTAAGGAGCAGCTCCTGGTAAGCCGTCTCTCCCAAGATTTTCATTTTGTTGGGCAGATGTACCCAAAGGCTTCATAAATTGGTATATATGTTGAAACTATCTGCATTCCAGTTGACGAATACACAAAATAATTGTGCGTACAAATCCCAATTATTGTTTTAAGAGAATCTCTAATAAAATTCTTATACAGGATAGAGGTTGAGAAGAAAAGGAATTTAGTTTGGGTTTATCATACACAGGTTGAAGTTTGATTTCTGTTTGCAGTCAGGAAGTGAAGCACTTCATTTTAATCCAGTAGCATGCTAATAAAATAATTTAAATAGGAAATGTTGAAAATAGTTAAGAAACACCATTAGATATATATCGGAAAGTTATACACCATGCAAAATGTAAGTTAAGACTTAATGATATAGCTCTGGCTATGAAAGATACTGAGAAGAAGAGGCCAGGTGGGCTCTAACATCCTTCTGTTTAGAAGACTACTGTAGCCATTTATAAATGTATGCTAATGGAACAACTATAACATAGTTTCATAAACTGTAAGATACCTAGGAGTAGTAATATTTGTAAAGTGTATCTGCAGCACAGTGCATTCTTGACATTCATGTGGCTTTGTCGCTACTATTGTTATTTAGAAACAACAAATCTAGCAACAGCTGTAGCACCGTGGCAAATAGAGTCCAAGCTCATAAAACAGGAGGTGCTGGAATTCTTGGACGAGGTTGTAAAGCCCATTGAGAATACCATGGAGATCATCCTGTGTCAGAGAGTTTAAATGATTCTGATGCGACACAAAGGTAGACAAAAAAGTTCCCTACCACGGAAGCTTGGTTGGCGCTCCCACACTTGGTGGAGAAGAGTGTGCATGAATGCTCTGACGGACCAGAGCAGTATCGAACATGCCTACCTGGTTTTGAGAGGTCAGCTGATTTAACAGAACAGTCTCCATGTCTCCAGAGGATGACATTTGCATCCCCTTCTTTATTTAATTGGTTATGGAGGTTTTGATAGACCTGCTCAGCCAGGAAGGGCCTCTCCCAACACCCTCTCCAAATGCTTCTAGTAAACAGAGCTCTTTGCAGAGTGAGCAACTTCCCTTACACAGAGATTGAGGCCAGACACATTAATCACGAATACTAGGCAAATAAAACCCATGTACCACGTGGTCCATATACTGAAATTAATTCCCAGTCCCCAACTAGTGGTCCAATCACAAAACCACCCTTGTCTACCTCTGGTTGCTGTTACTGTAGCCTGGATACAATACATGCATATTTTTTGTCAAAATGTATGTAGTTCTTCAAAGAAAAAATGAGACATAAGGTAGATGTTGATGTTTTAAAAAACAGAAAGAAAAACAAGGACTAGGCGGGATTATGGGGGATTTTATGGATTTTCCTGCCTAAGCCTTCATGATTTTATTTAGTGATTATTCTTTTTACTCTAACAATGGATTTGTATCAAGTAACACTAAATTTAACACAAATAAAACACAGATTCTAAGGGTCAAAAGAACACTGAAATAGAGGAGTTCAGAGACCTGATACAAATATATAATGCACACAAATAAGTATTACTGTCTACTACTCCTGTGACCAGCAAGCTAACACATGGAGATTTTTTTTTTTATAATTTTTAAAAAATATATTTTTAAAGATTTTTTAAAATTTATTTTATGTATGTGAGGACACAGTAGCTGTCTTCAGACATACCAGAAGAGGGCATCAGATCCTATTACAGGTGGTTGTGAGCCACCATGTGGTTGCTGGGAATTGAACTCAGGACCTCTGGAAGAGCAGGCAGTGCTCCTAGCTGCTGAGCCATCTCTCCAGCCCAAGAATTTCTTTCTTTCTTTTTTTTTTTTTTTCTAAATTACATCTACCATCTTCTTACACCTTTAAGAAGCAATATAAAATTTATAAAACCGTTACATAATTACAGACTCTAACTATAGGTGATAGCAGTAATGATTGGTTAGTATAATATTTAAATTTTTCCTTTAACTGTTACCTTTACTGAGTAACAGTTAATTTATTTTATTTTATTTTTTAGTTTAGAGAGTGGGATGAAATTACCAAAACAATCTAAAATGCACATATCCTGAACTTGAGTATTAGTTTATAGTTTTATCTTTTTTCAATTTCACTTTAACATTAGCATGTCAATTTCAAAATGGTGGCAGTGCCACACACCTGAGATCCCAGCACTTGAGAGGCAGAGGCAAGAGGATCTAGAACTCAAGGTAGCCTTGACTACATAGTGAGTTCATGGCCAAACTCATACTGAAAGACCAGAGAGATTTTATCACCCGGAACTTTCACTGAGATTTTTGTTCAACATAGCCAAGGGGAGACTAGGAAAAAAAGTAAGGACACTGTCACCCACACATTGTGGTCAATTAACACCTCCATAGACAAGATAGAGTTAGTCATGATCATGTAAGTAAAAAATGGCAGCTCAGTTCCTCTGAGGACAGTGGTCCTCAACCCTCCTAGTGCCCCAACCCTTTAATATAGTTCCTCATGTTGTGGTAATCCCCAACCATAAAATTATTATTATTATTGTTATTATTAATATTTATTTTTAAATTTTTTTTGAGACAGGGTTTCCCTGTATAGCCCTGGCTGTCCTGGAACTCACTCTGTAGACCAGGCTGTTGTAAGCTATTGGACAAAGGTGCTGGGAACTGAAGCCAGGTCCTCTGGAAGAACAGAATGGGCTCTTAACTACATAGCCACCTGTCCAGTCCTCTTAATAAGAGACAATTTAGACTCTGAGTGCATCCATGCTTCACCCCACCATGGCGATGAGCCTCATTCTTCCCCCCCCCCCCCTTGAAGCCAGCTTTCAACTGCTCATTTGTAAACTGCATGCTGAATCCAGACATTACCTCCAGGGAGTCACCTTCACAGTCTCCGTCCTCCGCACCTCTCCCCTTCTCTTCCGTGATGGTATTCACCAGTTCAAAAAACCTACAACGAGAGTTGGTGTTCACAGTAATGTACTATTAAGTGCACATGTTTCTTCACTGCTCCGTAAACCCATCATAAATTGACAATATCTTAGGTGGAAAAGTCATTTGGCCACTAAACCCACCCTGCCTCCAGTGTGACGAAAGCTTTCATATCAGTCAATAACTGGGCAGCCCTGGAACACAGCCTAATTTATGAAGAATCAAATAGTCCACAGATCTTAGTGAATACAGTACCTGTATCTAACTGATCGTTCAGCACAGAGTAGCATGCTGGTTGGCCACCAGCTGAAAAGCTACAGGAAGTGAGGTCTCTGGTGAATTGAGTACCACACTCTTCAGCTTTTGCTCAAGTTGAAAGATCCTAAGCCCAACCATTGTAAATAAATATATCCCAAATTGACTTCAGAGGGAAAAAAAAAATCAAGAACCAAGAGTCTATAGGCAAATAAACCACCAGGATGAGTAGTGTGTGTGTGTGTGTGTGTGTGTGTGTGTGTGTTGGGAGTTGTAAGGAATGGGGGTGGGAATGTGAAAAGAAATCTCAGGTTTTCTAGAAATTTTCTAGAAATTTCTGACTGCAAATAATAGTATATGTAACATGGAACTAGACCGCCAGGGGCAGACAAAGTCAGAACTGTGAGGATGTGGACTATCAGATCAAGGTTACTGGTATCTATGTGACCTTAGGCACACTTTTCCATCTCTCTGGGCACGTAACTGTAAAGCAGGGGATATACAGGCTTCTTGTACTGGAAGATACTTAGAGTACGCTTGTAAGGTACACACGCAGCACACTGCCTTCATAAACGTTAATGTTGCTTTGTTGCTACAATTGTTATTTAAAACAACAAAATACCCATATCCTGGATATTCCGGAATGTCTAGCCTCTGTAAATTTGATCTGTTACTAAATCTTTTGCCTGAGCACTCCAATATTATATATAGAGAGATCCTGTAAGTATCATCTAAAATGCTGATATGATATTCCAGAATGTCTAGCCTCTGTAAATTTGATCTGTTACTAAATCTTTTGCCTGAGCACTCCAATATGTATGTATATATGTGTGTGTGTGTGTGTGTGTGTGTGTGTGTGTGTATCCTGTAAGTATCGTCTAAAATGCTGATATGAATTAGGGCAGACTGGCTTACTTATGCACAGAAATAGTTATATAACGTATGGAAAGTACTGTCTACAAGGCTGCTTCTCTTACAGGCAGCTCTATGCAAGGCTGACTGGCCACATAGACAGAGCAGGTTACCATGTGACGAGTTTTCCTATACAACTCAGAAACTATTTCTGTGCCTCATTTTGTCCACCCATTCACATACCCACCCATTTAACAAATACTCGTTGAACATTTAGGGCCCCAAACTGTTTGGCCTAATGGGAACCACTGACCAGAGCTATTTTGGAGTTTGCAACCTATTACAGAGTTCCCTTGTGTCTACTTTCTTTTGTTATGGAAAACAATTTTTTTTTATACAATAGATTTTGGTCATGTTTTTCTCCTCCCCCAATTCTTCTCTCCCCATCCCCTCCACTCCCATCCAAGACAGACCAGGCTGGCCCTGAGCTTACAAATCTGCTTCTGCCTCCCGAGTACTGGGATTAAAGGTGTGCACCACCACGTCGGGCTCTCCTCCCCCAGTTCTTATCCGCCATTCCTAGTGCGCATGTCTTAGATGTCAGTGAAATGAAATCAAAGCCAAATCCCATGATTGATCAGGATAACAGTACACTCTGAGTAAGGTTAAATGTCATGATGTGCTAGAAACAAAACTAAGATCACTCAAGAGGGAAATGTAAGCAAAAGAACGCTAGAAAATGGCTTTCAAGTTAAATGTTAAGACGTACACCAGCCACTAATGGAAAACCTTCCAGTATGATTGTCTTAACAGAGGAATGGCACAGAGGGATGGCACGGAGGGATGGCAGACCACTGTGCATATCAGGAGCATGACACTGAGTCCCATGTGACTGGGTCAAGGCTCCATCTGTTTCCTTATTGGCCATACGATTTTAAGGTGGTTACTTCTCAAAAAGTTTTATTTCTTTTTTTCTTTCACTGAAGATGGTAATCACGCACCTCTACTAGGATTCCACTAAAGATTAAAATGGATGCTACATCGGGGATGAGCATCAAGCTAAAAGCAAATCGCTGTCTACTGAGTCCGTGTATCAGTCATTTATTGTGGAGGTTACTTGAAAAGAGAACATTTAATAACATTTAAATCCAGCTTGGCTTTCACCTCTGCTCTGTCTTCTAAGTGGTCATTAATCTTCTACCTCACCGTCCATCACTGTTCTAAGAGGATATGAAATATTTAACTAAGAGCAGTATCCCCGGGGAGAGTAATGCAAACATAGAGTGAAGATCATAGATTTAGGGCAGGGGGAGGGGCGTTGTCGCTTTCATTGGTATAGATCTGGCTACGTGGCCACCAGAGAAGCCAGTGTAATTAGTCTGAAGTGGGGCGCAGGTACTTCTTATTTACACTCACCAGGAAGCTCTATAGGAGGCAGGGTCACAGTTGCAGACAGTAGTGAATTTACACTAAAGAATTTGATCATGGAAAATTGGGCACTCATTTCTAATAAGTAAGTATTTTAAGAAATGAGGCACTGTATTAAACAATTAACCCGTTGGCTGATGTTTTGTGTAAAATATACTGTGACTAGGCAAAGGCTTCACATTTGATAGACAGAACCCCCAAATCCAACGCCATATGCTTATGAAGCAGAATTCAAATAAAGTATGTACAACTGCCTTGCCGCGTGTGTGTGTGTGTGTGTGTGTGTGCATGCGTGTGTGTGTGTGTGTGTGTGTGTGTGTAACCACCTCGCCATGTATGTGTGTGTGTGTGTAACCACCTCGCCATGTATGTGTGTGTGTGTGTATGTGTGTAACTGCCTTGCCATTCAGAAGCCACTTGTTTTACTTGAAAGCAGCGATTAAGTGAAAATAGCCATTTCACACACAGTGACAAGCGCGTACCTTTTACAGTGAAGTTCTGTGCAGAAGTAGATTTGGAAGTCATCAGAATTGTGAAGCACATAAAGGAAACAGCATCGTTCTTCAAACTTGGAGATGCTGAAACAAGCAAACAAACCAAAAACCCACGTTATGCAAACAAACAACCCTTCCACATACCTCTAATAAAAAATAAGTGCTTTCTATATCTAACCCTGCTATGGACAGCATCACTACCATTTACAAATAGCACTTTCAAGGACGATATTCCCCAGACCATAATACAAACATTAGGTATTGCAGAACAGGGCTACTGTGCTGTGTGGAACATATACATGAGCCACACGTTAGGTTTGGTATGAGTCCTATCTGCACTGACCCTGCAGAACACATACACACCATCTGGCTGGCGTCAGTGATTCTATGCCTATGGGAGAAGCTTCCAGAGCTAGGGAGACAGTTCATACAGGTAGTAAAGGCACTGTATTAGCTGTAGAGATTTTAAAGGAGCAAAACAATGTGGACCAGCTTGAACTGGACATAACAAGTGCTTTACTTCAGAACAACATAAAGAGTTTGGAGTTTGGTAAGTTGAGCCATGGTGGTTTATGCCAAAAGTTGGCCAATGTTTTCTGTAATGGGCCTGATAGTTAAATATTTTAGGTTTTACAGGCCAAACCATTCAGTTCTGCTATTGGAGCATGGAAGCCTTAGCTACAAATGAGACTGTGGCTGTGGTCTAACAAAACTTTATCGATAAAACAAGCAAAGGTCCCCATTTGGTTCATGAACATAACTTATCAAGCCTTATTCAGTCTCCTTTGGTTGTCTTCATTTGGGAACGTGCAGCTTCATTTGGTTTTTAAGAAATGGCCTTCCTATGTGCCTTAGGGTGACCCCATACTCACTACAAAGTACAGACTGACCCTGACTGAACGCATGCTTTTCTTGATCCGGCCTCCTGAGTACAAGGATTATAGGCATGTGTCACCATGGCTAGACTTTATTATTTTCCAAGATTTAAAAAAAGACTGTCATCATCATCTCAGGCCAGGTGAGCCCTCTCCCACCCTAGCTACCCTATCTCTACTCCAGACAGAGGGCTTTGTGCTTCTTGGCTCTAAGTGCATTTCTAGTAAGCCATTGCTCACCTCACACCACACTTCCACTGGCTGTTACAATGCCTGTCCCCTTCCCACCTGACTGCAAATTATTCAAGAGGACTTGCTAGCATCACCACCTTCACTTCTCTAGCAGAATAGGACTCAATATGGTACACAGCTGGTGCTCAATAAATGCCACTGACTTGAGCTGGGCACATGGGTGACTGCCAGGAAAACTGCTGAGCTGGTTGGGTTGTTCCTCAGTTTGTCACCCTTTCTTTATAGAGGAGGAAGCCAGGTAAAGGTGGCGGTCTTTGAAGTTACAGAGCAGAACCAGCGATCACTAGATGGAGGGAGGCATGCTATGTACACGCCATGAGTCACGAGAACTGTAAGGACGGGCTGCCAGGCCTAATTAACAAGGGCTAATTCATTGTAAAACAGATCTGTTGAGGTTAAATGGAAATGCGGAGCAACTACAGCAGATGGACTGTTGAAGAAGGCAGCAATAAGTAAGGAGAATCTTGCTGACGAGTATTTTAGGAGCTGAATATTAAGAGTTTAGAGCTTTGAGAAGGTATTGATTGGAAAGACACGAGTCAGTCGCTTCATCTCGCTTGCTTCTATTCGATCACTCATGAGGTAACAGGTAGCTCAGGAGGGGGGGAACAAAAATTATCTGTGACTCACTACTCTACCAGTTCATGCTCTAACAAAACCAACTACAGTCCTTGCAAAAGCAACAGGATATTGCACAACCAGTCTGCAGAAGTCTGTCTGTTGTCTCCCATTTCCATGGGGGGCAGGGGATGGGGACGACAAACTGTAGTAAACAGAATTTGGTCTGAATGTTAAATGAGTCTAGAAACCCAGACTTCTAGATGACAAAGTTTCAAACACTTAACTGCTAACATCGGATTCTGACCGATAACCTTATTTCCAATCCCCAGGAGAGAGCACTTTTTTCTTTTTTTCTGAGTCACTGGCATTATGACAAAGTTTTAGAACTGAACTGGTTTGTCACTGTGACCTCACAAACATAACTGCATCAACAGTAACCTTGGGGGAAAATTTAATGAATTTCCCATTCGAATGTCATCATTAATTCGAGTTCAGGGTGTAGCCTGGTTGACGTCCTGCAGAGCTTGGATCCCCAGATCCTGGTAACATAAAGGTCAGCAAGCCATCTTAAAGCCTTAACTAAAAGGTCAGTCAGTAGGAGAAGACCTCATGCTGACTCCAGGCCAAAGTTCACATTTACCTGGAGTCACAGCATGGGGTCAGCTCAAGGATCTATGATGGTGAGGTACTGTTCACAGAAGGCAGAGGGGCTGAAGGCTGAGTCTTTATAACAAAGGAGGGTCCTTGAAATGTTTTTCAAATTTAAATTATGATCTAATTTAATAAAATATGCTATGAATATCTCAGGAGCATGTCTTCTAAGTACACCGAGTGGACCAGGGAACCTTACCTCACTCCCCTGACGGAGGAAGCACCGAAGTTCCACTCATGTATTCCTTTCTGAAACACAGGAGAAGATGAGGAACAATAAATGGAAAACAAATCATAAAATCATTTAATTTTATTATTTTTAAAAACAAAGTCGTTTTCCTGATGTATAGCTCCGCACGAGGAGATCATCTGACTGAGCCCACAAGGGTGATGTTTACTTAATAACACCTGTACTTCAAGACAACAGTTTTCAAAAAGCCTGGAAGAATTACCGTCATGAAATTTAAACTTTAATTTTAGTTGTAACTACTGTGCTTTAATTTTAAGTAAACACCAGAACAAAACAAAGCCACGACCCAGGTAGCTCGGTCCTCGGTAGCTCGGTCTTCGGTAGCTCAGATGCTCCGGTGAAGAAGCTCACTTTCCTTTGGTCTGACTGCCAGCTCTTTGCACTTACTTGTGTGTTTGAGTTCACATGTATGGGGTTTGGAAGCACATGCGTACAAATGCATGTGGCGGCCTCAGGGCAACCTCGCCTGTCCTTCCTGATTTCTCCACTGTGGTGCAGCTTTGCTCTTGGGCCCCACGGGCAGCTGTTTCCACGTCCCCAGGTTTGGGGGTGTGGATGCACGCTACACTCCTGGGCTTTTAAAGTGCTGGTTCTGAGAATGGAACTCAGTCTCCAAGCTTCTATGGAGAACATGACTGACCAAGCCATCTCCCCAGACTTAGCATGTATTTTCTGAGAGAGAAAAAGAATCAATCTGTAGCCAGTGCTGGCCGTGAACTTGCCATTGTCCTGTCTCAGCTTCTTGAGTGCTGGGATTCCAGAAGTCCACCACCACAGCCAGCATGGAACTAACTCTAGGTAGAAATTTCAACAAAACCTCTGTGTCTTTTTATTTTTCATAAATTAATATGTGTGTGTGTGTGTGTGTGTGAGAGAGAGAGAGAGAGAGTATCTTCATGTAGACTGTCCATTACAGCTCAAAGGAATTATTACATAATTTATGCAAAACTTAATATGCTAATAATATTTGGACATAAAAAGTTGATTATTATGTGATACATGGTGATTCGTAGAGTTCATGTTTTAAAAACTTAAAATTTATCTCTCAATCATGACTAAACTATCCTAATAATTATCAAATAATTATTCTTCGATCATTTTCCCTACATCCCCCAGACGGACGGATATGTACAAGGTAACCTTTTTGCCTTCCTGCCTGGTTTGGTGTGGGACCTGTGTGCTAGTTCAGTTGGCCATGCACTGTACCCGGCTTCAGTCCTTCCTCTTAGCAATAACTAATTCCAAGCTGAACACCTTAATCACCTGCTCCCTGATTGAAGAAGGCGGCCAGATACTCTGTCATCAACATCAGTTTGGGGTTTTATTCAGTTTTATGTCAGCTTTAAGCAGAACATCTGCACGGTTTATTTTATTTTTAAGCTTTCCTAGACAGTTTTTATAAAACGAACTGACAGGATTCGGTTTCTTTTTGAACTTGCCAATCAGATGCTGAAATCCAACTGACTTCCTTTACAAGGCTCCAGGAGATGGTTCTTTATCCAGGAGTCTGACAGCCAATTGGAGCTAACTTATCCATCTACAGAACTCTGACTATAAGAGTGAAGAAGAACCAGCGGATGATTCTGAACTTACACTAGGCAACAAAAAATGTCTCAAGCTCATCTACTAAACCAGCAAGTGGCCTTCTATCTTGTGACTGACAACACTGACAAGACCGTCACCCCTGTCATCACCAACTGACACCCATGCCAGAGCCTGCCTGGGATTCTTTAGATGTTGTCCTTGCTTGGTCTCTTCCTCCAACAACAACAAAACCACCCTAATTAATTTCTTAACTATACCCTCTGTAAAAGTTATAACAGCCGTTGAAAAATCCCCAAATGTTTGACCACAGCATGCAATTAATAGTATGATATGTAAGACAACCATAAAAAGAGCCCCTTTCCCCCTGCTCTGAGGTTGTGGCCCCTTCCTGGCTAGTGAAACAGAAGCTGAGCTTTGCAGCTTTGAGGTGGTCTAGAACTCTTCTCGTGGCAAAGCAACCCAAAAACCTACAATCTCTATCCACAACTCCTATATCTTTCCTAGGGTCATCCAACCAGGAGTGCAGACAGGTCCTCTCAAGTTTGATGCAAACTATTTAAAAACCAGTGTTTAGTGCACCCTATTGGGATTAGAGCAAATTCTATTGTGAGTTCCAGGGAGGGAGGACGTGCAGAAAGGTCTAATGGGGAGCCAAGGCAATGACTAGGTCACTAAAGCACTGACCTTGCAAACACAGCCCCGAGTTTGATTCCCTAGAACCCATGTAGAAATGCCAGGGAGTGGCAGGTCCCATGGAATCCTATCACTGAGTGGGGCAGAGGTAGGAAGAGCCCCGAGCCCCAGTAGTCAACCATTCTGTCCTACCTGGTGAATGCAAGGCCATTCAGAGATCATGTCTCAAAAGGGATGGACAGCACTCAAGAAGATGCCACCTGAGGTTGTCCTCAGCCTTCACACACATGCACATATGCACGTGCACCTGGACACACACACACATTCATGCATGCATGTGCACACACGTACTTGCACATGTACGTGAACCAGTAAACTGATGAAAATGTGTATATACACTTAAATTAAGAAAAAAAGAGACATGAGCTCTGGGAGTACTGGTTAGTTCATATTGTTGTTCCACATAAAGGGTTGTAGACCCCTTCTGCTCCTTGGGTACTTTCTCTAGCTCCTCCATTGGGGGCCCTGTGTTCCATCCTATAGATGACTGTGAACATCCACTTCTGTATTTGCCAGGCTCTGGCATAGCCTCATACAAGACAGCTATATCAGGGACCCTTCAGCAAAATCTTTCTGGCATATGCAATAGTGTCTGGGTTTGGTAGCTGATTATGGGATGGATATCCAGGTGGGGTAGTCTCTGCATAATCCATCCTTGCGTCTTAGCTAACCAGTACCCCCAGAGCTCGTGTCTCTAGCTGCATATTTAGCAGAAGATGGCCTAGTCGGTCATCATTGGGAAGAGAGGCCCCTAGGTCTTGCAAACTTTACCAAAAAGTGGGTGTGGGTGTGAAGGGGAGCAGGGTGTGTGTGGGGGGAGGGTATAGGGAACTTTCAGGATAGCATTTGAAATGTAAATAAAGAAAATATCTAATAAAATAAATAAAAGAAAAAAGAAAGACCACATGTAAAGTAACCAAGTACTAGGCAGCAGCAAATTTAAACAGCAGCCTGCAGCCTCTGCTCTCAATCTCATATTCACTTCGATTGTCTGTCAACCTGAGGTCAAAATGTCTACATCACTGTGTGACCCAGAGGCTTCGCTGCTGACCTACGTCTGACTCAAACACACAGTGCAACCTAACCTGCCACCGAGCTGTTGCCCAAGACCACGGTTGGGCTGGGACTGGGAATGAGAGCAGAGAAGGCTGGGTGACAGGCACAAACAGCTCTAAAGTGGCACTGGGAGAAACCAAGGAGGGGCTCCTGAATAGACCAGGCTGGTTTGGTAGGAAAAGAGCAGACTACTTCCTGAGTATCTGGTTCACTGAGGCTGCTCTGCCTGGACACATCTCACTACCTAAGCTGCAGCCACTGCACTGGAGGAGGCCAGGCCTTCGCAGCTATCAGGGACTCACCACAGGGAGGCACTGGCGAGCTGCAAAGTGAGTACCAGGATCCAGAGAAGCAGAGCTGGAGAGATTGATTAGTCCCAGCAGACCCTACACCACTGTTACCTCTTTGAACCAGCACAAAGCACCATTTTCTAGGAACTGATCCACCCCGAATCCCATGCCCTGGCCAGGGCAGGAATAAGAAGTAGGAGTTAACAATGAAAGTGGTAGTAATAATTAAATAATTATACTGTCAGGCCTTATTGCTTACCTGGGGTAACAGCCATTCCTCCCTAGTCCCTCCTTCTCCCTAGCTAACAGTAACAGCAGGGCTTTTGGATTTGTTGTTGTTCGGTATCTGCTGGGGCAGTGAATTTAGTCTAAACTGGCCATGTTAAGTTCAAGTTCCTTACAGGTGGCTGGCTTTTGTTATGAAGGTTTGGGCTAGATTCTCCTTTCTGGGATGCTGTCTATATGAAGCAATGCCTGGAGTAGCTGTTTATGACCATGAGAAGACAGCCAACAACTTACAGAGAACTCAGCTCAGAACTCGGATACAAAATCCCCCTCAGAGAGAACCCGTCTCTGAATTTCTCAGGATAGGAAATAACATTTCCTTCTTGGTTGAGCTGTTTTACTTGGGAATTATAGTCAAACACACCATAAGCAGGAAAGACTGACTACCTGGAACTGGATAAGAATCCTTCACACAGTTATCTTGGCCTTTCTACATGGCCACTGGCTAAGAGCTGGGGTGAGAGAGGGTAGGTAGCCTGTGGGTGCTGAAGGGTCCCTGACAGCCACGATCCTGATTGAGAAGCCACAGCACAGGCTAAAACCACAGGTTGCTTAAATTTCAACCCTAAAAGGGAGAGAGAGGGATTTCAAATAACCATACAGAATGTCTTGCATGCGACTTCTCTCTATCTAGGATTTTCTTCCATGATACACATGCAGACTTTCCTCATGCTGTACCGACTGGAAACAGCAAACGCCCACAGAGACCATGTACAGGGCTGGGGTTCATTAACTGTGCCTCATGCAGTAAGGCAGTTCTTCAAGATTTGGACTGAATGGATGTCCACAGAGAATCAACTTACAACCTAGAGGAACACTGGTTTGCAAAAGCTTTTTGAACATGGACAATTTTACTATGACGACTACAGGGGATGGGATACGACAGGTGCAGCCCACGCACATCAAGGGACAGTGGGAGAACCAGAGGGATGGCTAAGGAGTTAGAGCACCTGCAGAGAGGCCAGGCTCATTCCCAGAGCCTACAGGATGTCTCATGGACATCTATAATTCCAGTTCCAAGGAATCCGGGGCCCTCTTCTGATCTTTGTAGGCCCCCCCCCAAAATATATAAGTTGCATATACATGCATGCAAGCAAAATAAAATAAATATATTTTTTTAAAGGACACAGAAGTAGATGGTAGATAATTCACAGCCTAAGCCAATAACCCTTCCTCCCGTACTCATTTATATTTTAACATATGTATTTCTTAGCATACTGTAAAAATTGCCAGAGAGAATAAAAACATCCATACCAGACCCACTTAGCAGAGAACCCTTCTGAAAGAGCAAACATAGCATCTAGTTGGAAGAAGCAGTTTCCAAAAATCTCTGGCTCCGTGCTTGTTCTCTTCCTGTCTTCCAAAATCCACTGGCTCTGCACTCATTCTCGGACCGTGTTCATCACTAAATCCTTTAGCCGCATTCTGTTCCAAGTGTCCCTGGGTAACCTTGCTCTTGCCGGTTAAGCCTCTGAAGATCTCTCCCAGTCTTGCTCTCCGCCCGGCATAAGACCATGTCTGCATCTACTTTAGAGCGTTGTAAACAAGGCAGTGCACTTCAAAGCAGTATGATTAGAGCGCACACTGATTATGCCCAGGGTTGTCTGTAGGTGCTTGTAAGTGCCCAGGTCCAAAATGAAACTCCCCCAGAATTCACCTTTCCCTTCTAGGCAAAACCTAGAACCTGGTGGTATTATCAATCTTAAGACTCTGAACCACTAACACTTCTTTTTTTATTAGATATTTTCTTTATTTACATTTCAAATGCTATCCCGAAAGTTCCCTATTCCCCCTCCCCCGCCCTGATCCCCCACCTGCCCACTCCCACTTCCTGGCCCTGGCATTCCCCTGTACTGGGGCATATAAAGTTTGTAAGACCAAGGGGCCTCTCTTCCCAGTGATAGCTGACTAGGCCATCTTCTGCTACATAAGCAGCTAGAGACATGAGCTCTGGGGGTACTGGTTAGTTCATATTGTTGTTCTACTTAAAGGGTTGTAGACCCTTTCAACTCCTTGGGTAATTTCTCTAGCTCCTCCATTGGGGGCCCTGTGTTCCATTCTATAGATGAATGAACCACTAACACTTAATAGCTCCGTTTAGTTTATCTTCCTGATGACACGATACATTTTTTTCCCTCATTTCTTTTCAAGTGACCCGCCACTGTGCAGCTGCACCCCCCCTTTTCTGCTCTAAGTTGCCTGACGACTTCATTTCTGTTTTTTTTCCTTCAGCAGCCTCCCCCCTGCCCCATCCAGGGTCCAAGATTCCCAAACTCTTATGTCAAGGTGAGATATGTCTTATAGCTACAGTGGTGACAAGTTCTCTGACGCAAGTTCTGTGCCTTTAGCCCTGTGCTGGGGGGACTCTTGGTAACTATCACATGCACTCTCCTATAAGTTACTGTCTTTTTTTCATGTAAGGAGGCTATAGGAAGAGTTACCCGGACTGCCCAGGTCACTCAGCAAGCAACAGGCACTACAAGCCTTTCTTTCCTCCTTCGCAGGTTCTCTCTGACCCTGTCCTGGCTACTCTAGGCTGCAGCTCCTGCCAGCCCTTAGACTTTAAGTAGCTTCCATGACAGACAGCACATGTCTAAATTCTCTTTCCTCATTCAGAAAACACGCTGTGATTTGATACCACCCTGCCTACCAATATATTTGTCACTGCCATCATCGCTTCTCCCTGGTAAGCGGTAAAGGCTGCTACCGCCCTGAACACCCCAGGCTCGCACATGCTTACACTGCCTCCGTGGGACTTTGCTCTATTCTTCCAGACTGAGGTCATTCTCTTCCCTTTTCTCTTCTAGTCCTGCTCCAAACCAAAGCCCAGACTCTAAGTCCTTCCAGAAGCTTCAGAAAGAAGCTTAGTGTTCCTCACTGAATTTCACAGACCAAAGGTCCACAAGGTCTTCCCCACAAGCCAGCATGGTCCCACAAGCCACACAACTCCTCATAGGGAGGAAGCAGCAGGAGCTTCATCACATTATTCATCACAGTCCTCCTCACGGAATGCTCCAAGGGAGGGCTCACTTATATACTAGAAATGTTACTGACGTGGTGCCCGCCATTCTCTCCTCACAAAGAACACAGGGAATGCCTTGGCTGTCATAAAGTTCTCACCAAGGCAGTCTCTTTATGAATAAGTTAGTACTATAAAAAAGAAAATAGTACCTTTTGGAATTTTCTACATTAAGGGCGAGATAACTGGGTCTCATAACAACACTGCTCATGGTGTCCGATATTAGCACGTATGAGATGTATTTTGCTGTGTGAAGATCCCTTAGTTATCCTAACATGTTAGTGGGCAAAACTCTAGTGCAGCCAGTCCATAGTTGTCCCATGGACATGGTAGTGGAGCCAACGCTCTACAAGTTGGATCTGAAAAGGCCACAGTTCTGACAGAAGCCACTTGGAGGCAGGTGCACAGACATCCTTTGAAAGTGGATAATGCACACTCATTGGGTGGTTTCATGCTATCCAGCCTGTAGCCTGTCTGCCCAAACACTACCCCTTATCAGACTTAACATGACCAAATGTATTCAAACATACAATAACTTAAAATACCAGGACAAACAGAATAAGGGTGCTGCAGAGAAGCTGTCTGGTCTCTGTGACAGGTGACTTGCTGATGTTTTGATAGACAGGGTCTGGGCATGATTGACAGCAGGGAAAGGCTTATCCCAGCTGATGTGAATACCCCAGTGCATGAGTTATTCTTCCTTCATTATAAACATGCTGTATGGCTGGGCCTGCTTAGCCTCCGACGCTGGTGGTTCATGCGTGTGAGTTCTGACACGTCAGGTGGGACACACAACAGAAATCCAGGTTTTAATCCAGTTCTTGTCGCCCAAGTGCCAAGGACCCAAGGTGCCATCCTTTGAACACCATCATCCCTAGGAGCCCAACTTAGTCATAAAGTCAAGGAAATAATGATTCTTCATCAGTGGCTACAACTGAGACATTTGGTGTGCCCACAGCCCTTTATTAAGCTTGTTCTCAACCACGGCTGCACGTCAGAATCATACAGCAATTTTCCTATCAGTAGTGTACGTGTGTGCACTCAGGACTCACTCTAACACTGCACCAAACATCACAACTTAGAGTTATCCTGCAGGCTCACACAACAGGTAGCTCAATGTGTGTCCTAATGGATACTTACAATCTCCCAAATGATACTCTCACACTGTTAAAAGAATAAAGCAAGACTAAGTTCTCGGGACTTAAAAATAGGGGTCAGCCCTAATTTAAGAAAAAAACAATCATTTTATAATTGTTGGTATTATCCTTAAAATATTTTTGGTGTTCATTGGAATAAAGGGCTCTGAGAGGTACACTCTCTGCATCACTTCGTATAATCTTTAGATCAAAAGCAGGAGAGGGAAGGGTTTCTTTTTGCTCAGGTTGGCCTGGAATTCACCGTGTGGCTGAAGGTGGCCTTGAATTTATTATCTTTCTGCCCATACCTCCCAAGTCCTGGGATTACAGACACAGCAATAATGTCTGCTCACAACGACAACAACAAACAACAAATTATAATTTAAAAGAAATAATACTACTTTATCATCATCTTCCCTTGTACAGATGAGGACAGTATGGCTTAGGAAATCCATGTTGCATAAGAACAGTGATAAAATCTAAATATATTCAAGTCTATTAACTTACAGTATTGCAAACTCATACCCAGTTCATGCATTATTTTACCTTGTCACCACTGTATACACCTGCAGGTCTCCCACATTGGTTTATTGCCTCCCAAAGGAGAAAGTAAGTTCCATGAGAGGAGGAGTTTATCTAGTATACAGTGCTTTCCCCAGTGTTTAACACAGTGCCTGGCTTGCCTGTGCTCATCAAACATCTATCTAGGGAACAAGTGAATGAGTCATGCTTAAAGAAAATTAAAAGAGTAGTTTGGAAAACAATTGTAACAAAAAAGTCCCTCAAATAACCTTTCCCCTGAGACTTCTCTAATACCAGTGCTTCCCCTGTTGCTTGGGCAGGTCCTGCACATTTCTGTTTTTTAAGAGTAGTTGAGTTAGCGTTAGAACTGATAAAATCACACCTGTAATCTCACTATTTGACACTGAGGCTGGAGGATTGAAATTTAGAGGTCAGCCTAGCTTGCAATAGAGATCCTGTCTCAAAACAAAGAAAAACAAAGTCAGAATGAACTTCTGGTATGCAAAGGCTGTCATGCTGCCAGGAGCAGATATAAGGGGGTCTAAGAATCTCTGGGAACCAAATGAAAGTGTATATCCTACCTTATTTTATCCAAACAATGCAGAGTCAGTGCTAATCTGAAATTTAGCAGGTATCTAGATAAACATACAGTCAGATACAATGATAATTATAACGGGCCAGTGCAAGCCTACAGGTGACTTTATTCTAGCAGGCTCCCTACAACTAAGAAACAGGACATTTGCAGCATAAATTTTAAAATATTATTTCTTTGGCAATAATTTTGAAAAATTACCCCTTTGGGTATAATTTGGTTTACAGCATGAATTTCTAAAACAAAGAAAATATCCCAATTTTTAGCACACTTGAAATGGTTATACCATCTATACAAAAAATCTGAATTATACCAAGTATATCCTGCTAATTGATGAAATTCATAACCCCAAATTAGCAATGTTTATCTTACAGCATGTACTTATGGCAAGATAAACAGTCAAACTATTTTTCTTAATTACCACCTTTACTGAGGTGAGACCAGAAGGGCAGAAGGGCTTATCTTAACTGCTCGGTTTACCTTGTCATCAGGGAGAACATGCCAGATAGATATCGTCTTCTCCTCAACTTCGTTATTGATAGACAGGTAAGAAGGCTGATAGATTTTGGTTGGCTCTAATATTAATACCTAGAAAAAAATAAGGCAAAGAAGCTTGCATTAGAGACAACTGCCGTCATAAATCCAGCATTGTGTGGAAGAAGCTATAGGCTCAACTGTTGTAGAAATCATCTTAACTTCGGATGAAGACCCTAGGATCTTCTGAGTATTTTGTGATACATATGCACTTATCCCAAGGACCAGCTTTTATTGCTAATGGGCTGTAAGTTATACTTCAAGTTCCTTAGTTCAGCTATTCCAGGAGAACATAATAATTGTAAAAAAGCTTCACGCTTATAACTATGGCTCTTATGAGGCAGATGGTCATTGCAAGTTCAGAGACAGTCTAGGTTACACAGTGAGTTCCAGGTCAGCCAAGGCTATAACCTAAGATACACCTCATTCCCAAAACTTACATCAATCATCATGTAATACATATGCTATTTCTATTAAAGTAAACGTGTCAAAAATGGCAGAAACGTGATGAAGCATCTCTGTACACCAAAAGGTTCTATTTCCAGAATAGGAATTTGAGATTCTCTGCTCTCACACTCTGTCATAAGGAGGAAGGATGGTTCTTGTAGCCATGAAAATGTATTTATAAATAATTTGGGATTTTGTTGGTTTATATATAATCCAAATCAGATATAGCTATGTGAAATAATAATAAAAAAAATCTTTGCATTGCCTTCGAGATAAAATTGGAATCTTCAATAAGAGATATAACATTTTCTCCTATTTCAGCTATGCCTGAAGGGCATGGAATAAGCAAGTTGAGAATCTATATTGAAAAGTTTCATGGAAAAGTTTTATTATTATGAATACTTTGTGCCAAGAGGGAATGACATCAATATACCATGCACTGCCTAATTTTAAAGTTGTGGTAGTTAGTTTTGTATAGATCCTAAAAGTTAATTTAAAAAAAATTGAGACTGGGTTGTGGGTGTTCCGGGCTGACATTGAACTTGCTAGACTTTGATCTTCTGGTCATTTGACGTCACCCTCCAGGTAGAGCACTTGCCTGCACCACTGTTTTAAGTGGTGCTGGGGACTGAACCAGGAACTCGTGCATACTTGGCAAGCATTTTGCCAATTGGGCTTCATCTGTAGCCCCAAGACCTATTTTTTTTTAAGGCAGTCAAGAATGTTTAAAAAGAAGAAAGAAAAAGGCATTACTTCATTACAGGGAAACTGGAATGGTTCTTTGTACTCTGATGAATAAAGTTACTTTCAGAAGTAATCATGAATCAGGCAGGTTTATCAGATAGAATTTGAAAAGAACAATCCTTCCTAGAGCTCCACCATCAAGAAAGAACAGATTCACAAATGCACCAAAACATGCGATGCAGCCTGAGCAAGAAGGGGCAGGAATATGGGTCAGAAAACTGGTTCCTGGCCACATGCCAGGAATCCAAAATAGCCATTTTCCTCTAAGTTTACTATCATGGAACACTTATGTAACTTTATGTTCAGAGAAAGGGGACAGGAAAACCTCCAACTTTTCCTTTACTCTCAGAACAACAACATCAAAATCCCACAATGATGCCTGAGTCCTGACTCAGGACCGCGCGTGTCCCTTAGCCAGTGAACCAAGTCTCCAACTCCAGTCAGTCAAGCTCAATGCTGCTAAGACTGAAGACTGGTTTTCAACCACCAGTATAGAAATGGTGCTGTCTGGGACCCGGGTAGAAGAGGGGAGGGGGAAAGGCTGGGGGGGGGGGAAATCAGGTGTGGGAAGAGACAGGAGAGAGGCTCAGAGGGCAGGAGAATGAATTGAAATATGCAGCTGCTAGGGTGGGTTTGGGGTGAGGGGAATCTCTAGGAAGTCTCAGAGACCTGGGATGGGGGAGGCTCCCAGGAGTCAATGTGGGTGACTTTAGCAGAAATGCCCAAGAGTGGGGATGTGGAACCTAGAGACCACCTCCAGTGGCCAGACGGGACACCCAGTGGAGGGATGAGGACACCAACCCACCCACAAAACTTTCGACCCAAAATTTGTCCTGTCTAAAAGAAATGCAGGAAGAAGATGGAGCAGAGACTGAAGGAATGACTGACCAGTGACTGGCCTAACTTGAGATCCATCCCATGGGTGGGCACCAAACCCTGACACTATTACTGATGCTATGTAGTACCATGCAGACAGGAACCTAGCATGGCTGTCCTCTGAGAGGCTCTACCCAACAGCTGACTGAAACAGACCCACAGCCAAGCATTGGATGGAAGTCAGGGACCCCTATCAAAGAGTTGGGGGAAGGACTGAAGGAACTGAAGGGGATGGCAACCCCACAGGAAGACCAACAGTGTCAACTGACCTGGACCCCCTGGGAGTTCCCAGAGACTGAACCACCAACCAAAGAGCATACACAGGCTGGTCCGAGGCCCCCAGCACATATGTAGCAGAGGACTGCATTGTCTGGCCTCAGTGGGAGAGGATGTGCCTAATCCTGTAGAGACTTGATGCCCCAGGGTTGGAGGGACCACCCTCTCAAAAGCAAAAAGGGGAAATTGGGAGGAAAACTCTGTGAGGTGGGACCAGGAGAGAGGGCAGAATTTGGGATCTAAATAAACGTAATAATTAATAATAATAAAAAGAAATGGTGCTATCATATCTGAGCAACCCAGTGTTTAAGGTATTTATACAAGTAATAGATAATAAAAGATGAGGAGCCCAAAAGATCTTCCAAGGTTTCTTCACCAACAAAAGAGAATTCTCTGTTCCCCGAGTCTACATGCAATTATTTCAAAAAAAAAAAAGCACAGGCCGAGATGAACTCCCTCTCCTTTACTGTCACCCCAAATGTTCCCAATAGATAAACTCCGAACTAAGTGTTCTCAGCGTGGGACAGGAAACAAAACAAGGTTATCGTTGTCTAAAGTTCCCGGAGCCCTGTGATCTGCCCTTGAAATGACTAAACAGGAGGCATCCATAAGATAACCACAGAAGGGCTGAGGAACGGAGGGGAGAGGGAGAGAGGAGGAAAGGAAGGGAACAGAGATGAGGAGAAAGGGAAGGGGTGAGTAAGGAAGAGACAGGAGGAAGAGAAGAATCAACCAAAAAAGGAGGCAGCTGACCAGAGCCTGGCATGTGACCCAGCTCGAGTGAGGCAAACGCTCTGGCTTTCACTCCAGCCAACGTTACGACAACTGTAGACGGCGCTTATCTGAGCCAGGAGAGCAGGGCAAGGTCATAAGAATAGCTGTTAGCAACCAGTGCAAATCCTCGACTCTGTGGAGCCGCAGGGCACCAGGGCCCCTCTCCATCTGCGTCTCCAGGCTTTGTGAGGTGAAAAGGAAATCTCTTCCAACCCCAAGAGGAGGTGAGGGAAAGAACAAGCCAGACTGAGCATACGTAAACAAGGCCATTCAAATCAATTCCCAAACTCTCCGCCATCTTTGACCACGTCTAGTTTTGTTTTTTGATTCTTGGATGGCAAAGAAGAAGCTATGAGAACGAGGTAAACAGAAACAATCCAGCATACAACTTCTCATGTGGTCTCTCCTGGGTTTTAGTCAAACCAACTTGATAAATGACGGTGTGACCAGGTAATCAGGACCACCAAAGCCCCCAAGTGTGAGCCACCGAGGATGCTACCTTGAGGACAAGATGTAACAGTGACCCACACAGCACCAAAAGGTTCCTTTCTCTCTGTGAAGGAACATAAGTGGCCAATTCCAGACACAGTGACAATTTACTACCCAAATATGTATGTGTGCATGTATATATACATATGTATCTCTCTCTCCCCCAACTATCTCTGCTATTTTATGATTTACATTGTATGTATTTTTTTTTACATTTACAATATGTTTTCTGTATTTCTGCAACAATATATTTTGCACTTTCTGCAATGCTTATTCATATATGCAGATACAGGAAAATAGGCACCTGATTAATTGGAAATAGTTTTTATGGAAATAGGAACTTCCTGGTAGACTTAGGCTTTCTGGAATTGATACAAAATAAAGTGTAAGAAAGTTCAATTAGGCAGAGTGATGTACACTTGCTCTGGAGGTTGAGACAGGATGCAGTTTGAGACCAGCATGATCAACTTGGTAAGACCTTGTCTCAAAAATTAAGAAACAAACACACTAATAAACAAGCTGTGGTATAGGTCAGTGATAGAGAGAGGAGGGGCGAGGTCAATGTTAGAGAGAGGAGGGGTGGGGTCAGTGGTAGAGTGCTGGGGGTGTGGTATCTCTGAGAGTGCCTGACCCATATTCTCTAGGCCTTGGGTAAAGTAAGAATTAGAAAACTGCAATTTTAGCCAGGTGGTGGTGGCACATGCCTTTAATCCCAGCACTTGGGAGGCAGCACTTAGATTTCTGAGTTCGAGGCCAGCCTGGTTTTCAAAGTGAGTTCCAGGACAGCCAGGGCTATACAGAGAAACCCTGTCTCGAAAAACCAAAAAACCCAAAAACAAAAACAAAACAAAACAAAAAACTGCAATTTTGAACTCAGTGTAACAACAAAGCATAGGAAAGCTTTGAGTTTTCTAGTTATGTATTCTGGAGTAGGAGAGAAAGAAATAAGCACAAAAGACTCTATTTTAGTCTCTTCAAAACAGGCACAAAAAAAGCATAAGGTTTCAAGAAATGGGATTGTTGCAAAAACAATGGATAAACAAGTCTGAAAGATAAAGAACATGTGCACGGTAATATAATGTATGCACAGTAATGTAATGTGTGCAAGATAATGTAATGTGTGCATGATAGTGTAATGTGTGCAAGATAATGTAATGTGTGCATGATAGTGTAATGTGTGCAAGATAATGTAATGTGTGATCGATAATGCCTGTGTGCCTCAGCCTGCCTGTGGAACACAATGCCAACGCAGTGCCCTACAGTGCTTACTTCATGACAGTTCAAAGAAACAGACTTTGCAAATACAGTTGAAGTCCCATGGTTCCTTCCACACCTCATCAGCCCCTGTCAAGACAATTTTCCAGAATTCTTATACCCACCAGCAAAGTCTAAAATGTTTCTGTCTCCCTACCTTTGCCAATTATAAAAAGTTTTACTAATCCAAGTCCAGCAGACCAAAAACTATTTCTCAATTTGTATTTTCTTGCCTACTTTAGGCTAATTTCCTTCCACTATGGTCACCATCTTTAACTTTTACATTAGGCAATTTGTCCATTTTATAGCATTTGTATTAAATATTTTTTCTGCTTCATAGATTTGCATTTTGCATGTTTATGGTAGTTTTTTTAATAAAGATTTTATTTATTATTTATATAAGTACACTGTTGCTGTCTTCAGACACACCAGAAGAACGTTTCAAGTCCCATTACAGATGGTTGTGAGCTACCATGTGGTTGCTGGGAATTGAACTCAGGACCTCGGGACCTCAGGAAAAGCAGTCAGTAGTCTTAATGGCTGAGCCATCTCTCCAGTCCCTATGGTAGATTTTTGAAAGGAACCTTTCTTTTTTTACATTACAGTTCTACACACCCTAGGCAAGCTCTTCATCCCAGGAGCCTCATTCTGCTGTGTATATAGGTATAGGTAGGTGTCTGTGTGGGTTCACATGTATATTTGGGTATATATGCACATGTATGCATACAGCCAGAGGACATGATCAGGTGTGTTTCCTTGGGAGAGGCCATCCACCTTTAAAAAATTACTTTTATATATGAGTGTGTTCTGCTCCCATGTTTGCCTATGCACCACATGTGTGCTGTACTCAGAGAGGGCTGAAGAAGGCAGTATGTCTCCAGGAACTGGAATTCCACTGTGAGCCATGGAGAGGGACCTCTGGAAGAGCAGCCAGTGCTCTTAACCAATGAGCCATACATATCTGCAGCCCTCACCTAAAGGGTCCCACGCCGGCTTGGAACTTACCAAGTAGGCTAGGCTAGCTGGCCAGTGAGCCCAAAGGGCCTTCCTGTCTCTGCTTCCTCTAGCACTATAACGCCAATGGATCTGGCTTTTTACAATGGGTTCTCCTGGTG
>LR749625.1:385987-605987 GCA_902729485.2 Mus minutoides | reverse complement strand
ACACAGAATAGAATTAGCATCATTTTTTTAAAAAAAAAAATCTCAAATGCAGAAGGGATCTTATCTCTACCATACTGCAGAGACAATAATGAGACTTGGATATCTTCCAAAGACAGCCTGAGATTTACAAAACACACATATGGGAGACACTCCAATGTGTCTACCACACCAGGAGTGAATGGGAGTGAAATCCAAGAATAAATAAGAATTCCCAGACAGAGACTGGATCATGAAGGAAACAAAGCATGCGGGTTTGGAATGGAGTCCAGAGACACTGGGATGAACATGTGACATGTGGTCTCAGATCCGGGTTGAGGCACTGAGTGTGGTCTATGCACAGTATGCGAGTGATGCTGGTTGGGCTGGCCCATTGGGTTAGCCAATGTGCAGGAAAAGCTTAAGTGACTTCATCAAAGTCATCACAACTTTTAATTCAATAGCTTTCTTTATGAAAATTGTTTTTTTCCTATAGGTTCTGGAAGTTAGCCTCAACATAAACAAGATGTCCTATAAGCTGTAAAATTCAAGACCAGTATGAGCTGTTTAGTAAACTATACAAGCCCACGGGAGTTGATTACCACGCTGGTGTCTTCAGCCTGAACAGCTTCTCAGATGCCTGAATGACCCTGAGATGGTCGTTGGCCAGGACACTGGCTCCCAGAAAAAATCCGACTTCCCAGTAGCTCTGCAGTTTCTCCAAGTTCCCCTTTTTACCCAGAAGGCTGCTCAGCTTCACCCCTAGCAGAGGAACAGGAAACAGAGAGTTACAAGGTAGCTCTGACGTTTCATTTAGATGTACAATTAAGTCTTCATTGTCCTTAAAGATCACAATAGCCCTAAGTTTCTGACTACTGAGGACACTGGGCTGGTTTGAAGAAGCCTGGCCTAGGGAGGGGCGCTATTAGGAGGCGTGGCCTTGTTGGAGGAAGTCTGTCACTGTGGAGGTGGTTTTCGAGATCCTCATCCTAGCTGCCTAGAGGACGGTCTTCTAGCAGCCTTCAGATGAAGATGTAACTCTCAGCTCCTCCTGCACCATGCCTGCCTGGATGCTGCCATGCTTCCTGCCATGAAGATATTGGACAGAACCTCAGAAAGTATAAGCCAGCCCCAGTTAAATGTTGTCCATTATAAGAGTAGCCTTGATCATGGTGTCTCTCCACAGCAATGGAAACCCTAAGACAGATATAATGTCTTACTAAACAAAATGTACACAGAAGGTAAAAATTATCTCTCAAAACTTGTATTTGTTTTTATTTACTTTTATGTGATTGAGTGTTTTGGACATATCTATATGTGTATATAAGATGAGAAAATCCAGGATATTTTTGTGTAAGTCCCTTCCTTCTCTTGCTATATCCTGGATTATGAAATAATTTGAAAGGGGATTTTCTTGTGTTTTTTAGCATGGAAAACATGTGAGGAAACTGAAGCACAGATGTGTGTTTGTATGTAATGGATAGTGTGTATTGTATGCAATGTATAGGGTGTATTTGTATGTAATGTATAGGGTGTGTTTGTATGTAATGGATAGGGTGTGCCTGTATGTAATGGATAGGGCATCTGTTTGTATGTGTAGTTTGAACATATATTTACATACACTATACATTTGCACAGTTATGAACCCATAAAGCGAGACTCTAGGTAGCCCTGAGTCCGTAACGTCTCCCTTTTGCCTTTGTTGTACTGCAGAAGATTTACACGTGTGAGGTGAGCACCTCTCAGCTACATCTCCAGCCCATTACTGTCACTGTCCAACAAGGCATGATAACATGATTTGTATTCTCCAATTGTTTTATTATAACCGCCTGTGTTATTTCATGCATCATATTGATTTGCTTAAAATATATCCTTGTAAAACTGCTTACTACTACCAACATCCATTACGTTAAGAATTATTTGAGGCCAGACCTAGTTACATATGTGTATACTCCTGGCTTCTGTGGAGGTGGCCAAGATATCAAAAGCTGAAGGTTTGCCTGGGCTATAGGGTGAATTCAGGACCAGCCTGAGCAACTTGCTGAGACTGTCAGAAAGTAAGAGGATAAAGGGGGTGAGGGGAGGTATAGCTCAATGGGAGACCACACATGCAGTATGTGCATGGCTCTGAGTTTAATTCCCAGTATCACCAAAAAAATTACTTTTAAAATATAAAAATAGAGCAAAAAGGTAGGACGTATCATTGTAACAGGCTACAGGGCATAAAGCCACTCAAGGAAAACATAATTACTACTTATTAAAGGTTCATTAATGGGAGTTTACTCATTAACTTGTATTAGTCTAGTTAACATACCAATAATTCGTCTAGCAGAACACATAATTCCTAAGATTTGTGGCCTGTTGGAACATAAACCAGCTTCAGACAAATCAAGTGTAGCTATCTTGCCCTAATATTTCTTGTTAAATCTTTATTACTGCTTAAATGGTCTTTGAGTCAGACATATAATCTTATTTTGGGGGGGGAGGGGGTTGAGACAGACATAATCTTATTTAAGGTTCTCACATTAAAATGATTTATATCTATGTCTATTTCATAATTTCTGAGAGTAATAATTTTACCCTGTTAAAATTATAGCTGAAACAAAATAGCCTTTACCTTTTAAAAGTTACTTTTTATTATATAACTTACTTAAACCATAAATACTTCTGGGGAAAATGAGCATTTGGGCATTCTTCACATTTTGAGGATAAAATAAAAAGTTAACAGCTTTGCCACCAGAAAATTTCAAAAGTTGGGAACAGTTGCACCTGCATATGCAGACACATCACAGGTCTTCAATGGATGTACAAAAAAAAATGTTTACAAAGTGGGCAAGAAAAAGGAGATGCTAAAAATCTGTCTACCAGCCTTAGCAGGAAATGAACTTTTCATGATGTCTCCCTTGTATAAAAACAGTGAAGTCCAGGTGCAATGTCACAGAGAGTCCTGCTGCTTAGATGGAAAGCTACAACAGTTACAGTAAAATTTCAGCACTTCATGTACACAGAAGGTCATTCTAGGGTAGTGATCTTTGGATTTAACCACGGCAGAAGTTTGTCAAGTGATTATGACACCAGCCTTTCAACATTTGAGAAAAAAAATGTTTTGAAAATTATTTTTACTTTATTTACTTGTGTGTGTGTGTGTGTGTGTGTGTGTGTGTGTGCATGTGCGTGTGCATATGTGTGTGTGTGCGTGCGCACAGTCATGCTTGTACAGTTTGCATGTAGGGGTCAGAGGACAACATGAAGGACTTTGCTGTTTAATTCAACCATGTGATTTCTGGAAGTCAAATTCAGGTCATAAGGTTTTATAGCAAGTACTCTCATCTACTGCCATCTCACCAGCCTCAAAATGTATTATTATCTTTAATAAGAAATAGTATTTTAGCACATGGGTATGCCATAAATTATTTACCTAAATACAGAAAGTCAAAGCCACGTGTTATTATGTTCTTGTATACCTAGCTTTGCCCACTCACGCAGCTACTTCTGAATCCTGAAGCCCTAAGTGCTGATTTACTTTGGCGACATTTACTCCTTCTGTGTTGACAAGCTCTAAGTACAGGCTAACACACAGCACTGCTGTTCTTTTGTCATGTCCATTCAGCATTTCCAATCTCATTTTATTTTGTTTTATGTACCCTCGACTGGCCTCAAATTCAGAGTCTTCTTGCCTTTACTTACTAGTGCTGGCACCAACCCCTTTTTAAAGCCCTTGTTATTAACAATCGTTTCTTGTTTGTCTTGCAAGTGAACTTGTATGTCATTCAAATATGATGCATAAAACCTATTTTTCTATGAAACTATTAAACTTTTAATATTGGTGCTAAAATATGATTGTAATGTATGTGTGTTTGCTCAGGTGCATGGGTGTGCATGTACATGCTGTCTAAGTGTGTAAGGAAGCCAGAGGAGACCAACCTCATGTGTTCCTATAGGTGACCGAAATCTCCAGCTAGGCTCGGCTGGCTGGGCAATAAGCCCAGGAGACCCATTTGCCTTTGACTTCTCGGTAGTACGACTACAAGAGTATCCCACCATTTCAGCTTTGATTTATTTATTTATATATTTATTGGTTGGTTGGTTGGTTGGCTGGTTGATTGGTTTTTTGAGACAGAGTTTTTCTGCGTAGCACTGGCTGTTCTGGAACTCCCTCTGTAGACCAGGCTGGTTTCAAACTCAGAGATCAACCTACCTCTTCTTTACCAAGTGCTGGGATTAAAGGTGTGTGCCACCACTGCCCGGCTTGTTTTGACTTTTATTTTTTGCTGTTCCATGTAGCTTCTGAGATTTGAACTCAGGTCCTCATGTTCGCAAGGCAAGTACTCTACTGGCAGAGCATCTCTCAGTTTCTCCAATGTGTTTCTATCTATGAGGCTTTTCCTTTTTCATACGCATTTATATATTATGGAACTGAAGATCTTAGTATATAAAATTGTACCTATATTTAGGATATTTCCATAGATGTTCTCTTTAGAAGTATTATACTGGGTTTTGGGCCAGCATTTTATTTTCTAAGTGCTAGGATCACATGTGCCACTGAAACATGTTTAAAGGTGCTTATGCACAATTGCTGATGTACCTGCACCAGTTATAATTTACCAAGTCCTTACCAAAAGAGTACATTTTTTCTATGGAAGTTTTGGCTACAGTTGTAACAATGAATGTTGCGTCCTTGTTATTTCAAATAATTTCCCACCATTTCTTTCATCGGACTGTCTGCTTATGTGATTTAGATTTTAGAGAACTGGCTGACTTGCAAGCATTGAGTTTTCAATAGTATAGTTTTTAATCACCGTGTTTTCAGCTGGTGGCTGCTATTAAATTCAAGGCTATTCTAATGGACAAAAGGAGGACACAGAGCTCCTGCCAAACACTCATTAGTCACCTAGCACTGAGCACATTAAAATTGCTGACTGTTTCAATCCACACAGCAGTGAGAGGAGGACTATCTCCTTTTATAAAGAGGAGAACAAAGTCCTGAGAGATCCGGCAGCTCTGGCGGCTCCCTAAAAGGCAGAGATTAGAGTCTTTCATTTTGGTTTTCTATTATGAAGAGTTCCAAATGTACACAATCATAAAATATTCCATGATGATGGGGTGGGAAGCCAATACTCAGTGTAGAACACTGGCTTAGCACATACAATGTCCAACACACACAGAAGCAAAACATACACTCATACTACAGTGAGTGACAGGTTTTGTGACAAATGTTAACATGTTATCATTGTTCCAGCTCTGATTATTTTTGCTGAACCGTTTCAAATTAAATCACAGATACAATACTTCATGTTTACAGATTATAAGGAATCTTTAAAATTCCCCTATAAATATCTCCCCATTAAAACTATAATTCCCTGATGTTATATATTAGCTTGTCCTGACTAAAATAAAACCCTGTTACCTAAATGTCCCCCCATAGCCTTTTTCATAACCAAGGTCATTTCATTCGGTATCTGTCACCCCGAATACCTTCTAATCTAACTAATCCAGCCATGCTTTTTTTCCTAGGACACAGATGCCCTCCCCCTCCCCCAACCAAAGTGGAGGTAGGTGCCTTCTTATAGAATGTCCTTGTATTCTGGATCTGTCCCCTGGAATTTCCAAGTAGTCCCTAACTTATTTCATTAGATTTCTTGATTCTTTCTAAATGGATATTGGACCTTATGCTTACATTTATGGTGAGAATATTTTCATGAGAGACGCTATATGCCTCTTGAAATTTCTTTCTAAATGGATATTGGACCTTATGCTTACATTTATGGTGAGAATATTTTCATGAGAGACGCTATATGCCTCTTGAAATGAAGACATGCACGGAACAGGGTAACCACTTAAAACAGTGACATGAGTTTTGTCACTTTGTAAGCTCCTTCCCTTCTACAGACACACCTGTTCTTTATTTATTTTGAAGATTTATTTATTTGTTATGTTTATGGGCACTTTACATACATGTACATCTGTGCACCACATGTGTGAACATATTTTCCTTTGTGATGAGCAGTTTCACCAGGGACAGCTAAGGTGCCACGTGAGTATGGCAAGAGGGAGGCCCGCTTTTTAAATAAGGCTCTCGGTGGGCTGGGTTTGGCTCTCTCACTGAGCATCCTCGCCATGGTAACTACTGTTCTGACCTCCCCGTCAGCAGCAGCTGCTTTCTACTTTACTAATCAGGAGTCTCCAGGAGCACGTGCCCGCCTTGGGAGTAAGAGCACATGTAACAATCTTCAAGTGGACAAGCCCATCAGGACGGTAAACCAGAAAGTCCTCCTAACAGGAAGTGAGGGTATTTGACCTTTCCCTGCCAGGCTCTGATTTTCTGAGACACTGGCCACCTTCATAAGTGATAAAAGGAGTTCCTTGTGGTCGGCAATAAATTTTGTTTCTGTCTTAATTTTTCTTATCTTTATGGATGCATGGATTTTATATTCAGTAACAATTATTACAGTTCGTCATGTTTCCTGTTTTGAGGTTTTGTTTGTTCTGATTTGGTTTGAGGTTTTTGGTTTATTTGTTTGTTGGTGTTTTGTTTTGTTTTGTTTTGTTTTTAGATGAATTGAACAGCCAAGGCTGTCACTGACCTTCTGACCCTCCTCCCTCCATTCCTGGGTTCTGGGATTCTGGGTCTGGCCACCACATCACTTATATGGTGCTGGGGATTGAACCCAGGGCTTCCTGCTTGCCTGACAAGCACTCTACCAGCATGAGCTACAGTCTTGGCTCCGTTGATAATTTTAATGTTCAGAAAAAAATGAAATTAAAATAGTAATTCGTCTCATTTCCAAACACAAGGTTCTTTTTCCCACATCATGACTGATGTGGATCTAAACAGTAATTCTGACTCTCCATAAAATGTACCGTAGTTTAAAATTCCCACAGAGGATGTGAGAAACTATTTTTCATTTGGTTAATGTTAGAATATTAATTTTCAAGACTATGAAGCTGAAAATAGAGGATTTAAGATGTGATCCTGTATTTTAAATGCTAGCTCTAAGTACTTGAACCACCTATTTTTATCCAAAAATGAAGACCTATGAAGCAACTGGTATAGCCTTAAACAAACCCATAACTGTAATTAAGAGTTTGTGATGGTTTGGATTGGCTTGAATGTCTGTCTCTAAGGTTTGTGTGCCAAAAGCTGGAGGCTTAGTATAGTGGTACTGGGCGGTATCAGAACCTTTAATAAGCAGAGCCTTGTGGGAGCTGGTTAGCTCATGGGAGTTAGTATCCTCATTGTCTTTAGAAAAGATCAGGTAGTTCCTATGGGACCTTCTTTAGGTCCCATGAGAGTGAGGTGTTACATAAGAAAGAGCAAGCCCTGTCACTGAATCATGCCCACATTCCAGCATCACCACGTAACTGTTCCTTCTTGACATCCACCACAATGGGATACAGCCAAGAGACCCCCATCAACTACATCAATGGGGCTCCTAGACCTCGGACTTTCAAACTGCAAACCCGTGGTCTAAGTAAACTATTCATCCTCTGATATTTTGTTATAGCAGCAGAAAATGGACCACAGGTCCATTTTGGCTATAGATCATGACAGTTAAGAATTATTTCTTACATTAGAAATTTGAAAACTTCAGATTTTGTGATTTTCTTGTCAGATTTTAAGTTTTACTTTTTCCCTTCATAAAAAGCAAACTAAGAAGACATCATAAAGATGAAAATGATTATTATAATGGTTTAGTAATTCAGAATAATTTATGTTTTAAGATGCCAACACAATGAATGGAAGAAGTTATAAATTTAAAATTTTGATTAGAGAATTAAATGAAATAAATACATTTAAGTAGGTCAAACATCCCATTAGACTACTTTTCCCTTATATAATATTTAGTATTGTCATATTAGCTTATTAATTTATTTACCTAAACCATTTTTCTTGAAAATACATATAATGTAAACTTCCTATATAAAAATTAGTTTTAGGTCAACTCAGTATTGATTGGCATAATTTATGACTAAATAAAATATAACCTAGAAAACTAAATATCTCATGCTTGTATAGAGATTATAGTATACATAATAGAGCATTGTATAAACCTAAGACTTAGCTCTTAGGTCAGCTACAATTCACCATGAGTCATACTTCAAGTCTTCATATAGAGCGAAACGCCCTGATTTAAACAATTTAATTTTGTGTGTGTCCATGTCTCTTGTGTGTAAGGAGGATGCACACGTGCATGTAGGGTGTAGGTGTGTGTGTGTGTGTGCAAATGCATGTGGAATATACTGGTCAACCTCCAGTGTGGCTCTTCAGGTGCCGACCATCTCGGTCTTTGTTTCCTTGTGAGGTAGGGTCTCTTGCTGGCCTAGAGCTCACCAAGTAGACTAAGCTATCTAAACAGGGAAGCCCAGGGATGATGTCTGACTGCACCCACCTCCCCAATACAGAGGACTCCAAGTGGCCCATCACATCAAGCCTTGTGATGCGAGCAGAGGGGGACCAGTCAACCTTGTCACATTTTCCTAATTGCATGGCAGGCACATTTACCAAATGAGTTATGTCCCCAGATCGAAAATTTTAAAGTCAACTTTGTTTTTGAATGCTTGTTCAACATGCGTTGTGAGTTCTTCTTGGAATAAAATACAGTGTTACTGGGTGAAGTTACATTACAGTTCTCCCAACCCCAAAGTGCTGACTGGTCTCATCTACACACCACTTAAAAATGAGACCAAGAATAAGTACATTTCCAAACCACTACTACTGCTCGACTGACAGATGCAGATTGGCGTCAAATCCCATGAGGACTAAAAGGCACCAACAAAACTTCATTTTTGTGTTCCAGGGCACAGCAACCACAATATTTGGACCACTGATGCAGGGGAAGTTTGGACTGTGACAGAGCTTTTAAATTAAGGTGGAATATTTTAGTATCATTTCTCAAAGGCCCACGTTGATGTTTATTTTTGTTTTCTGGTCTTAGTTATCAACCAAAAACCTATTCTACTTGATTTTACACAAAAGGTGGAAGAAGTGATCCAATTAACCAGCACATGGTGACAGGTAGAGTTTGCTGCGTTAATATAGAGCAATTATTAGATTTTTATCATCCCTTCAGCCTGGGATGCTATTTACCCTCAAAAGTGTCTTAGGACGGTGCAGAATGGAAGCCTCAAGAGCCCTTCCCAAATGATTTTTTTTAAAGCATAGTATTTACTTTTTATTAGACACCTAAACCATTTTTAACTTTAAAATATTAAGAATTTTTTCTTTTATAATGAATAATTTAATTAATGCAAGTTTTCTTTTTTCTTTTCTCTTGCAAAAATAAGCCCAAAGACTTCTGTGCCTGTGGTAATAATTCCTGCAAGAGCTGGGAAGGTCCCTAAGGAGGGGTTTAGCCATTCACCACGACAATTCTGGTTTCCACAGACAATAGGCCAGGATCCAGAAGCAAACAATAAAAATGCTTTCGAAGCCAAAATCACGGAAAACTGATTCCCAAAGTTATGAATCCTGAAGACCAGCAAGAGAGAAGGGCACATTCTATGCAGGGGAACACTTCAGAAGCAGTGCCTGAGGGAACAGGTTACCACCATGACTGTCACCTACATCGCTGCTACTCTAGGGGCTTGGCAGGATTCACCCACCACCAAGAAATCACAGGGTCACTTGTGTTTGAGGCAAAAACAAATGAACCAAACCAGAAGTCAGTCAGTCAGTCAGTCAGTCAGTCAGTCAGTCAGTCAGCCAGCCAGCTAGCCTGCCTGCTGTCCATCCATCCTTCCCCCTCTCCCTCCCTCTCTCTCTCTCCCTGCCTCCCTTCACTTCCCTTCCTTCCACTTTAGTTTTGCTCTTGTCTTGAGACTCACTCTCATGTAGCCCAGGCTGTCCTCGAACCTGCCATGTAGCTGAGGATGATCTTAGACTCTTGGCCCTCTTAGCTCCCCCTCCTGAGTGCTGGGCTCACAGGTTTGCATCCCCCCACCCAGCTGTCTCTTTGATTTTTGTTGTCTTTTGAAAGCACCAGGAACACAGGATCGTAAACACGGCTGATATTCCATAAAGCTAACTGTACCTGGGGACTGGGGACTGAATGAAGAAGCCATATCATCATGTGAGTTTGAGTTGTAACAATATGAACCAAGAACTTGAGAAAAAGTAAAGGTGTGAATTATATCCCAGTGCTAGAATTCTGTACAACAGTATGAAATTCTGATCCCAAAGACCCAGATCACACCCTACCACACACGAATCTAGATGAGACAGAATATCAAATGTAAGGTTCATTTCCTTTGCACCAACTTTTTTGATTTTCTTTAAAAATATCAAGCTGCAATTACCAACTTTCCGAAGCTCAAAAGAAGATTCAAACTGGTGCCCAGCCGCCAGCAAGAGAACTGCATAATTAATTCCTGACTGTAGGGTTGGCTCAGACTCAAATGCCTTTTTGAACCTATGAAAAAAAAAAGAGTACAAGTTTACTTTCTCAATCATGAAACCCTGGGTGTGCAGTAACTTCTGTTTGCATAACTTCAGTGCCCAAGCACAAATTATTCCATTGGCTCCCACCCCAGAATCTAGTGTGATATTAGGATTTAATGCTTAAGTAACTGCATACCCATGACTCCCCAGCTCCCCGGAATCTGATACTTAACTTCTCCCCATCCTACTGACCCTATATTTTTAAAACTTTCTTTTTTTTTCCAACTTTTATTAGATATTTTCTTCATTTACATTTCAAGTGTTATCCTATTTTCAAACAACTATCAGAAACACATGAATGTGTGTGACTGATATTTTTAAAATGAAGACATATAGCACTTTTGTTTTGTTTTGGTTTGGTTTGGTTTTTTTCTGTCTTGGGATACACAAAGCTTTCACTGAGCAGAATAATCCTGTCAATACCCTGAAAGGATGGGGACCCAGTAAGTGGTAGAAACAATGGCAAAAGGCCAATTACAGGGAGAAATTTACAAAGTCCAAGATTGGGCTGCTGCACACAAGTTTAGGCTGCAAGAGCACAAAGCCGTTTCTGAATGTGGATGGGCCTGTTTCAAGCTTGGAGAGCTCACTGGAAAGGACCAGTGCTTGGCTATCTACTACAGTTTTTAAGGTAACACATACTAGGGGCCAACTGAGGGATTCCACACATGCACTATTAAGCAGGCAACGATATCCATAATTATTTCATTTGGACACATGAAGAAGGAAAGGGAAAATATAAACATTCTAGTCCCCAACAGAATCTGCTTGAGATGAGCACATGAGAAACAGAAATCTCTATTCAAAAAGAAAATCAGAATGAAGGAAACATTGGCTAAATTCTTAATAAATGACAATTTGAAGATACATTAAAAGAAGGTTACATAAGAAAAAATTATTATAGAAGTTATTTTATTTAAATCATAGCTAAAACATAAGAAAAGCAAAACTGTGGTAGAGGGCAGACTACTGTATTTATATTCTTGGCTTTCATATGTACTTGATATTTCTCATAATTTAAAATAAGTTGAACATTAAGCAAAAATACATCTCTCTGAATGTTGAAGTTCCTATGTCTTCCTTAAGGGGCTTACTTTTAAGGAGAACAAATGTCCAAATCCAAACAAGAAAACCCCAAATAATTATTCATCATCATTTGGCTCTGTTAGATAAATATTTGCAGATTATTAAAAGAAATCCCAACTATACAAAATATTTGTACATCTTTTTACAAATATAGGTATTTCCATTCTAAATGGAGAGCCAAGGTCATATCAAGGGACATTATAACTTACAAGTCCTGGTTTATGTCTTAAAGGTCTTTGTTCACAGACATGTGGATAAAGTAATTTAAACTATACAATATTATTCAACAGGGAACCATCGAGCGCAGAGTACCCTACCCATGATGGACTATGACCTTCTGAAACAGGGAGCCCACACAAGCCATTCCTCTCTCAAGTTGCTTCTGTCAGGTACTTCTTTCACAGCCACAAGGTCAGCAACCAACACAAGAGGGAGACAGGTACAAACTGCACTTTATATATGTCTGGAGATTGGTGTAAAGCAGTAACACCACTGAACTAGAAAACTAGAAAAGGCCCCAAAAGGCAAACACTGTGTGTTTTCTCTTCTATGTGGAAGTTAGCATTTAAGGACTTAGTAGGCATGCCTCAATGCATAAAACCACAGAGGACAGGTATAGAGAGGCTAGAGGGCAAGGGAAATAGACTATACAGTTATGGAGAGACGGTTGGGGGACACTAAACAGGGAGAGGAGAGAGAGGAGAAAGGTAAAGCTAAGGGATACAGAGAGGAGCAACTAGCGCCAAGGGCCATTGGAGGGGTCACATGGAAGCTTAAGACTGTAGAAGTCTCATATGTATATCTATATCTATCTATCTATCAATCAATCTATCTATCTATCTATCTATCTATCTATATCTATATCTATATAGATATATCTCTATATCTAGATAGATAGATAGATAGATAGATATAGATATGAAAGAAAATTACATGGATTCACCAATTAACATGGAATCCATAACTACACACCTTTTGCCAAGTGAACCCTCCAGTGTCAGGAACAGGTTGCATCTAGGTGTTGCAAAGAACCAACATGGAAACCCCAAAACATCTCAGGCTAATGCCAAGGCTATTGGTTGTTCTCCACAGATGGTAAGGCCTTATTGATCTCATTAGTCACAGAGAGATCAAGGTGGTGCCTACCAAGAGCTTTCACCCCGACTGTTCATGGTACTGGAAGGTACTCTGTATGCTACCAGAGGAAAAAGATAAACATTATCCCAGCTAACTACCCTAGGTACAGACTCTGCTACCTACAATAGTAACCTGCCTGCATGGTGAGCTGGTGGAACAGTAGCCCATGTGTTATGGGAATAACCAGCCATCTTCAGATTGAACTTAAGAACTACTCCATGAGATAAAATCAATGCCTGAAACTGCTCAGGTATCCAAGAACTTAAGATTGGATAGGCTATGGGCCTAGGAGAAAACCAAATTCAAATACTATTGTTCTGCTAAGGGAACAGAAATAAAATGACTCCTAATGACATTCTGCTAACACAGAGACTCAGAATGGGACAACGTGCAGAGACTGAGAGATTTTGGAACACTCAGTCCTAAATGCAATGTCTTCAAACCCTTCTGCTCAGAGCTCAGGGAGCTATGGGGAAGAGGAGGCAGAAAGAGCTGAGGGGATGGGTGACTCCAAGGAAACAGCATCTTCCAAATACAACAAAGACATCATGCCTGCATAAGTTCAAACCAGACAGGGCTCCATCATAGTGCTGAGACAGGAAAGTGGACAGAGGCTTGTACCCCTATCCAAGAAGCTATCTCTAACTGACATCTTCTTGCAAAGGAAGAATTAGTTCTCTCCTATGGAGTCTCACTAGGCATATTAACTACTCTTGAGGGCTGGCCCCAGGTCCAGCAGTAGATGATTATCATAAAATCTGTAGACGGTTAGCTTTATATTGTACTAGCTAGTTTTATGTTAACTAGAAGCAAGCTAGAGTCATCAAAGAAGGAGCCTCAATGGAGAAAAGTCCTCCTGGCTATAGGGCATTTGCTTAATTAGTGACCAATGGGGAAGGGACCAGCCCATTGCGGATGGTGCTATCCCTGGGCTGGAGGTCCTGGGGTCCATAAGAAAGCAGGTTGAGCAAGCCATAAAGAGCAAGTCAGTAAGCAGCATCCTTCTATGTCCTCGGCATCAGCTCCTTCCTTCCCTGCCTGAGTTTCTGCCCTTACCATGTGTGATGGTGAACTGTGATATGGAAACAAGCCATTTCCTCCTCAAGTTACTTTTGGTCATGGTGTTTCATTGTAGCAATAGTAGCCCTAAGACATTTTGGTGGGACAGCGTTTGTCTCCTTGGACTTTTGCTTGTACATTATAGTTTCTAATTCTGGTTGTTTATGGAGAGATGGAGAGTCTCAGGGTCTCTGTCTCTCTGTGTTTCCTGTCTTCTTCTTTTTTTTTTTTTTTGATTATGGTCTTTCTTGTTTGTTTTATAAAGAGAGAAAAAGAAAGAAGGTGGGTGGTGGGGAGCTCAGGGGGGATCTGAAAGGAGTCGGAGGAGAGGGAACTGTAATTGGAATATATTATATAAAAAAACTTTTCAATTAAAACATGTCACTCCAAAAACCATGAAATTTACATATCTCTAAAGTAAAATGAAATTCTAGAGACAGAAATGTTCTTCTAAGAAGAGCTGGGTTGCTGTTGATCATGAGATTAAGCTCCCTCCCTGGTATAAGCAGGGTTTGAAGGTCTGTCTGGGAGAAGTGAAACTCATGGAGTACTTGATAATTGTGGAGGCTGGAAACAGAGCCTCAGACAACAGGGCTGACTTTTTCCCATAGGATGTGTTGAAGGATCGGTTGGGTTCTATAGCAGTCTGGGATGGGCAGTCTGGGAAGGGGCATGATCGGACAGCAGAGTGAAAATTAATGTCTGGTAATGTTCAAGCCCCACAGGTTAACATCTCCGTAGGCAAAAGAGCTTGGACATAAAAGTCTCAGTCTAAGGATGTTACTGCAGCTGGGGAAATGTCTCAGCAAGCGTGAGAGACAGAATTTGGATCTCCAGCATTCATGTAAAAATCTGGGACCAAGGCACACATCCCTAACTGGAGTACTTGGTAGGAGAGACAAGTGGATACCTGGATAGCCAGGCAGCATAGCTGAATCAGCAAGCTCTGAGTTCACTGAGAGATTCTGTCTAAATTAATAAGCTGGAAAAAGATTGAGGAAAATACCCCTCGGTGACTTCTGGGCTTCATGCATGCACACATTTATATATGCATCTGAAAGCCCTCATACAGACACACAAACATGCATATATATATATACCCAACACATAAACACACTGAATGAAGAGGGAAGATACTTACTAAAGTTTGGAGCTGAAAAATAAAAAGCTAAATCCCAAACTCCAAAATGTAGACAAGAAATCTCCCATAGTGTTCAAGAGACCAAAAGGGGAACCTTCCACATTCTGTCAGAACTCAAAGATGGTCACAGCCAAGACATGGACAGGTTAGCTCAGCCCAAGCTGAACTCAGACACACTTCAACATTTGCTGACCTCAGCAGCCTCCTGACCTACAAGCGCTATGAAAGAAAACACTAACTTTTAGTCTCTATATAACTCTGGAATGCAAAATTCTTTGAGTATAATGAATTATAAAGCATGGAGAGAGTCCACCCAAGTGAGCCACTAGAGAAGGGCCAGCTCAGGCAGGCAAGGCCAGGCCAGGGCACATGTTATCTAGAAGATGGAGAAATTAGATGCAGACTTTAAAATGACTACACAGAAGGTAAAGAAAATAGGATTTTCTTGATCTGATTATTTGAGAAGTCAAAACCCACCCAACCTCTGCCACACCATCTAGTGACAACTCTCATGAAAGGACTTGGAAGAAGGAAGCATCTGCTCTTTTTTGTGTGTGTGTGACAATTTCATGCACATATAAAGTGAATTCACCACTGTAACATTCACCCCTCTCCTTTCCCACCTCCCTCCAGCCTCCTCCCCCACCACCGTGAGCCCCTACCTACAGTTTCCCTTCCAACATCACTCTTGAAGATCCACTGAGTTTACCTTTGAGAGTCACACCTGGTTAAAAAGTGCCCACAGATGCTAAGATAATGACACTATTCCAGCAGAAACTGACTCATTTTAGAGAAGAAGCAAACAGCTTGTGTCTAACTTGGCACGGGCCACATTTCTGTGTTGTGCACTCAGCAGATGGCTTGGCTTGCTCCACTCTGCTCTCCCTCTGAGAACCTGGCCTAAAGGAGCAGCCACTGGTGGAATGGCCAGAAATAAAATGCTCACGCTAAGTCACAATGATCTTCCAGGGTAGAATGCACATCCATCAAGACTGGTACCAAGCTTAGGGGCCAGAGGTAGACATGTGCAATCTTCCTATGGAGAATGCCCCTAATAATATAACAACTGTGATGTCATCCACAAGAGAAACCCGTGGCTAACTCCAAAATACAGAGAGAGAGTACACAAGTAGCAGCCTCTGAATATTTCATTCTTAGGCAATGACACACACACACACACACACACACACACACACACACACACACACACACACACGAATTCGTACCTGTACATGCACTTGCATGAACCTGTGTGCATGTGGGATGCACACATGGAGTCTAGACAATGTCAGGTGTCTCTAACTGACTTCATGGCCCATCTCACTGAATGAACTCCCAGCCCCAGGCTTACCTGCCATCTGCCTGTGTAAGGATCTGAACTCAGGCCCTCTGCTTTGTGGCAGGCGCTCTATATTTAGGGCCATCTCCCTTGCCTCTTATGTTTCACATAATAAAAGAGTGGGGAGTTGGACAGGAAAACATAAAAGAAAGGAGGAATAAAAGCAGAGAATAAAGTTTGTATCTTCTACTGATATTAATATGTTCTCGGAAAATGGAGTTTTTCACCAGATATATTTAATCAGCTTTATTAGGCTAAAGACTAATATTTAAGAAAAAGCTGATATAGCAATAGTACTAAAATATGTCCATGAATTATACCAAAGAAGTTGTTTTACATCGTTAAAGTCTTTACAGTTTAACTTGCAGAAGAATAAATGAACATACCTTTATGTAAAGAAATCTAGTGGCTAGTGTTGCAAAATTATTAAGAAAGAAGTAAAACAACAAGCTGAGAGTGACGTCAATGTAGAGAGGACTTCTTCCACAGACTCAGCTGTCAGCTTGTCACAAACTTACCTACCTAGGAAGAGGGGACCTCAACTAAGAATAGCCTAGACCTGACTGGCCTGGGGGCGTGTCCATGAGGCTTCTGAGTAGTGGCTAATTGATGCAGGAGGAACCCAACCCATTGTGGGGGACACTATCCCTAGGCAGGTAGTCCTAGGCTGTGCAAGGAAGCCAGCGGAAGGAGTCAGGGCAACAAGCCAGCAAGCAGCGTTTCTCTGGTGGTTTCTGTTTCATTCAGTTCCTGTCTCAGGTTTCCCCTAGACTTTTTTTTTTTTTTTTTGGTGTTGGTTTTGGTTTTGATTTTGATTTTGGTTTTTTGAGACAGGGTTTCTATGTGTGGCCCTGGATGTCCTGGAACTCACTTTGTAGACCAGGCTGGCCTCAAACTCAGAAATCTGCCTGCCTCTGCCTCCGCCTCCCAATTGCTGGGATTAAACCACCATGCCAGGCTCCCCTAGACTTTCTAACTTGGTTTCCTTGATAACAGACCCCTTGCTCCTTTAAGGTGCTCTTGGTTACATTGTATCACCACAATAGAAAAAAAAAATTAAGACAACTTCATTTGGAAGAATAACCTTTGCAAAAGAACTGAACATTCACGTATTAAGAAAATTCCAATAATATTTGAATAATAGCATGATGTTGCTTACATTCCTTCATTTTTTGTCTCAGCACTAAGTATCTGTTGAAAGGGAGCTATTGGGGTATACTACATTCAACTCATTATTACATTTGAGAAATGATATTTTGCATCTAAATGCAGTTATACCAGGATTACATTTCAAATGAATCACCTCTCACTCAAACTTCCAAAGTAACAGATTTTGTTCAAGAACTTCCTCTAATTAGCACCATTTTCTGACTGACACTGAAGGAGCGAGGCCTTGGTGGTCAGGTGGGTGGTGTTTTCATAATAAGGACTGTGTGCACACTCTCATCCTGGCTGAAGAGAGTATGCTCTCCAGCTGGAACTGGACTCAAGCTCCATTTAGCAGTCACTCCCCTTGGTTTCTGTCCTGACAGTTGTGATTCTCCCAGTGAGACATGGGTGATTAAATCAGAATTTCATGCCCCTTAGTGCCTCTACAGACTCGTGAAATTATCACTCATGAAATGTTCAAAGGCAAAGAAGAGCAGCGTGTATAGGAAACGAGTGTGCAGTCACTTGCTAAACATGATCTGGGGACCAAGGACAGCCTCCTGTCTAATCCTAACCACTTATACACTCGCTAATAATCACCATCATCATCATCATCACCATCATCATCATCACCATCATCATCATCATCATCATCATCATCATCATCAAAGCAAGAATTGTAAAAGTCCCAAACACTATTTATCCCATCCATTTCTACAAAATCTTTTTTTCCTGAAAAGAGAAAAACCATGCTGTTTTCTGATCTGCTTTTATATTTGATATATCATGATACATCACCAGAAACGTTTTTTTTCCAGAACCACAAATGTCTCCTGAATGTAAAAAAAAAAAAAAAAAAAAAAAAACTAAAAAACAAAACTGAAATTGAGATCTCCAAAGAGATCTCTGTAGGCTGATATGCATAGCAATTCTTCTTATAAGGTGCAAAAGACAAAAGAGCCAATATGTTTGTGGGTGGATGCAAGGATGAACAAAATGTGGTATATATACATACATGAAGAACCAGTAGTCAGCCTTTAAAGGAAAGTGATGCTGACACGGGCTACCATATCCATAAACTCTGGAAATACTGTGGTAAGTCAGTTAAAATAATCACAAAGCATATATGAGGTGCCTCCAGTAGATTCACAGAAACAAGGAGTAGAATTGTGACTCCCAGGGGCTAAGAGGGGAAGGCAAATTATTTAATGGGTACAGAACTTCAGGGGTATAGGATGGAGAGAGGCCTGTGCATGGGAGGTAATGACAGACAGACAGACAGACACACATCAGTATACTCAATGCTGCTAAACTGTACTCTCAAAACAGGTTACCAGGGTAAGTTTCTTTTAAAGTATATTTTGTACCATGACTGTCAAAACAAACAACACAAAGAAACCAGCCCCACAACTCTGAATGACAGACACTCCATCTTGTGAAGATGCTATCCTATATTTTTAAAAATGAACAGTTAGCATAAAATGAAGTTGTTACAAGTCCAGTGCTGTAAATGTCACTGTAAATAACCCTTTGATTTTTATCTGCTATGTCGTTAGGACAGGTTCCAAATAGCTCAACTGCATCAAGGAACGTGAATCACTTCAGAGCTCTAGGTTTGTATTCCCAAGATCACTGTGGAGAGACTGTCTGTCACATGTGCCCAGGTGGAAATGTCCTCATCTCTTTCCCTCTTTGCCAAGAGATAATGACAACAAAATGCTGACTGTCTTGATCCTTGGACAATTACTGATATCAGAGAGGCTGCTGTTATTAATTGGTTAGGACAGCAATTGCATTGTAGCTATGGCAAACACCTGCAGCTGCTCAGCTAGTTAATAACCTACTCAAGGAAAAGCAAAGTGCTCCTACCAGGTACTGGGGCTTCTGGGCTGAGAAATTCTTCTCTGACCTGCATGTCAAGCTACCACATCCAAGTTCCACTTGAACATGGCTAACACCTGCCTGGGGGTCTTTTCTGTTGAGTTGAAGCCCCTGTCTAAACTTTCCTTTCTTCTTTCTTTCTTTCTTTCTTTCTTTCTTTCTTTCTTTCTTTCTTTCTTTCTTTCTTTCGTGTTTGTTTGTTTGTTTGTTTTTGTTTTTGTTTTTTCGAGACAGGGTTTCTCTGTATAGTCCTGGCTATCCTGGAATCACTTCGTAGACCAGGCTGGCCTCGCACTCAGAAATCTGCCTGCCTTTGCCTCCCAAGTGCTGGTATTAAAGGAGTGCGCCATCACCGCCAGGCATCTCTAAACTTTCAATGGTGCAGGATCACACAAAAGATCCAGGTTAGGACCCAGGCTCCAGGAACTGACTGCTTGCTGTGACACTGCTTTTTTTTTTTTTTTTTAATCCCAGCACCTGAAGTTGACAAGGGAAGGCTCCAATGACTATGACTCAAAAGAGAAGGTCGGGTGAGACATGGGACAGGGCTGGAGGCCCCGGGGCAGGTGTGAATGCTGGACACATAGGATGAGATGCTTGGGAAACGCAGAGGTGCCCTTTCACATCAGCACCCCAATGGGCAGCTTTATGCTCAGCTCTAACAGAACGCTAAGCAATGGTCAATGCTAGTGAGAAAAGGGCCTACCCTATAGGATGTCCTGAAACAGTAAGAAAACGCAACAGCCAAGTTAGCTAGTTAGTTAAAGTGAATTTAACTGCTTAATTAAAACTAACTTATATCAATTAATTACATTAATAAATTAGTTAAAATCAATCATATTAATTAATTAAAATTACAAGCATTAAAAACAATGCATTTAAAATGGGGCGAGGCTTAATGCCTAGCAGGGTAAACAGATATAATGACTCTAAAGTTATGCTGAAGCGACATTTCTCCGTTGCTAAGCAACTCAGGAAGTGATACGAGATCCATGAAGTCCACTGACTTTCCTATTACTAGAAAACTCAGAGCTAGCTCAGAATGAAATCATAAAAACATGGGCTCTCAAGACCTTGACCACAAAGCTTTTCCGAAGACAGTTAATCTTGAGCTACACGGGAAACATAAAAAAGGAACCAGTAAATGAAACCAAGCCAGAAAAAGACCTTAGAATCTCTGCTTTCCTTAAATGGACCTAGCACAACCTTGATCTGTCTTGCCCTACTCCAAACTCCTGTTCTCAAAAGAGGAAACACTTCTATTCTGCTCATGTGCCCAATGCATGTGACCTTCCCGGAGCACATTCTCCGCTTGAATTCACAGACCTTGAAAGTCAGGTATTTGGGCATGACTGGCACAGAATGCCCACCACATCCAAGGGGGTACCAAGCTCCCCAAACAACCGAGTCTAATCCCCTACCATGAAGAACCTCATAATAATAAACATGCTGAATAATTACATTACTCTTTTCTAACAGGAGAGAGGGAGAGAAATTTACTGGGTTAAGAGACACAACAAAACTCTTTCATTGTAGGAATAATTTGAGGTACAAACTCAAATTTCAAACCACAGCTTCCTGTGAAGGATACAGGAAGTCACTGCCCTTAGTCTTATCTGGGCTCTCAACCACTGCTGTGTTTCTGGTCTTCCTCTAAGCTACTAAAATGACACAAACTTTAAAGATAATTATTTCAGCCTCACATACTAATGACATGTTATTAGCTATCAGGAACTCCTGAAGAGTCAACTTTCTTTAATAAGCAGACAGTCAGAGACATACCAACATAGTTGTACATAGAAAACTATACATTAATTGGTCAATATTTTAGAAATAGTAAGACATGCAAAAGAACAATATAAGCAGTGCTCTTATACAGCCAATATCCAGCTGTGAAATGAAGCATATTAAATATAATTAAATTGCATGTAAATCACTCAACTCTTTCCTCTCTACTGGTGCCATTATATTATATTTGGAGATTATGGCATCCATCCATGCATCTATACTGACACCAGACACACATGACACTTAGAAATCCTCTGAATAAGAAATTTCCACTTGTTTATTTTGTCCAAGACATACACATGCATGCGCACACGCACAGGCACACACATATTAGTACTAGAACCCAGGGCCTCATTCTTGCATGGGAAACACTTTACCACTGAGCTACACCCCTCCTCCAAGTCTCTGTACAACTTTTCAAAGGACTTTCTATATCACAATGGCCTCTAAGTGTATACACCTGTTGTGTCTAGAGTCAACAAGTTGCTAACGTCTCTGGGTAATGCCAACATCTCCAGGTAGTCACAAAATTGAATACCCACCCAGTAAGGCATTGGGACTCCCATCTCTTTAACATCCATGACAAAAATTCATATTGTCAGATAATAAAATTTGGATATTCTGAATAGGATAAATTTGTTTGTTAGCATTTTGGCTATAAAAGGACTCTATTTTATATAGCTAAAATACTTTTTGGGTATTTTTACTTCCTCTGTTACAGTAATCTTAGGCTCATTTCAATTTTTTTCTTAAATATTTTTACAGACTATGTATATTGAATAAAATCCTATGCAGGCTACATTGTTGGTACCTTTCATATTTATTCATATACTTATCCTTTCCAGGGCTCTATTTCATTTTTTCCTATATTTACAAATTTCCCTTTATCCTAAAGAATTCCCTGTAACATTCTTCTAGTGAAGACTTGCTGGCAACAAAAGACATGATCTTTATTTGCCTAGAGCAGCCATAGGTTTACCTTCAAGTTTGAGAAAACCATTACTGGGCTCGTAGCCTCTGCTGATCTTTCTGTTCTTTCAGTACTTCACCATGCTGGCCCACTGTCTTTTGGCTTCCCTTCATGAGAACTGTGTCCTCTCTCCCTTATAGGACATAGCTTCTCTTAGACTACTCTTAGGACATTTTCTGGCATTTCTGAGTTTTAGCACTTTCAAGATGATGTGTTAATGCAAGCTTTTCTTTGTTTAGTCTGTGGGTGGCTTGCTCGGGTCTCTAAACTTGTGGGGTAAGGATGCATTTCATCAAGCTGGGGTGGCCATCAGCCATTAATGTTCCAAATCTTTTTCCTTTTTGAACTTCTAATTAAAAGTTGTGTCAGATGCACCATTGCTCGCCACAGATCGCTGAGACGATTAATTTCTTTCACAATGTTCTCTTCCCTTTGCCCCACTCTGATTTTGAATGACCTCTTCTTAAGGTTACTGACTTTTGCCTATATTATATCTGACCTACGTGCGATCAGCCCCAACCTAAGGTATTTAACTTCTAACATGATAAAACTTTTAGTTCTAGAATCTTTGTTCTTTCTTTTTCAAATCATTCCATCCAACACTTCACACTACTATTCATCATATTCATCTTTTCAAGTGTATGCTTTAACATTTTATTACTCTTTTTATGTCCTGTCCTTTGACAATTCCAAAGCCTGTCTTGCCCATTGGTTGATTTCTTCCTTCCTTCCTAGCTTCCTTCCTAGCTTGCTTCCTTCCCTCTTTCCTTCTTTTCTTCCTTCATCCCTTCTTCCCTCTCTCCCGTCCTTCATCTGAGATAGGGTCTCACGGAGCCTAGGGAGGTCCCAAACTCACTGCATAGCTGAGACTTCCACTGAACTCCTGATCCTGCTATCTCTACCTCCCCCATGTTGGAATTACAAGCACACATACATAGATCACCATGACCAACCCTGTGAACGTGATTCTATGCCTGGCTTTCTTCTTGATCATGGGACCATACTTTTCACACCTTCAGTAACTTTTCATGGAGTAATAGACATAGAGAATATGTTGCAGAGTCTGGATTCTCTTTTTTTCTGAAGAGTTTGGCCACTGTTCTATTGTTGTAAAGAGACATCATAACCAAGGCAACCCTTATAAAAGAAAGCATTTAACTGAGGCCTTCCTTACAGGTTAGCACATGATCATCATGGTGAGAAGTAGACAGGTGTTGTGGTGGAGCAGTGGCTGAGACCTTTATATACTGATCCCTAAACACCAGGTAGGGGTGGGGTAGGGTGGGGTGGGAGAGCAGCCAGACTGGGCCTAGCCCAGTGATAGGCTTCCTCCAACAACACCATATCTCCCAGTCCTTCTAATAGCTCTCAAATAGTTCTACTCCCTGGTGACTTAGCTTTTTAAATATCTGAGTCTATAAGGCCATTCTCAGTCAAGCCGCCACATTCCATTATCTCATCCCAGAGGCTCTGACCCACATCCTAATGCAAAATCCCTTTCTTTCAACATCAAAACTCTCCAGAGTCTTTCACAGTCTCAATGCTGTTCAAAAGTCCCAAGACTCAAGGCAATCTCTTAACTGTAACCCACTGTAAAATCAAAATGAAGAAGCAGGTCGCACACTTCCAACATATAATGGCACAAAATATACATTACCATTACAAAAGGGAAGAGAAGAGTAAAGTGAAGAAATACTGGGCCAACGCAAGAATGAAATCCAGCAGGGCAAACTCGACATTCTGCTGTTAGACTCCTCCGATCTCCTCCCAGTTTTGTTAACTGCAGCACATTTCTCCCTTTTGGGATGGTTCACACTCTGTCAGCAGCTCCCCTTGGCAGGCATCCCAGGGCTCTGGCATCTCCAACATCTTGGGGTCTCCAACCCAGTGCAGGTTTTCCCAGATCCACATACTGGCTTCTCCAGGCATCCATGCAGGGCTCCCCTGGGTCCTGCTTCAGTGCCTTTCCTCAACAAGCATTTTACTCCTGTGTCCTTATGAATCCTAACGCCAGAGTAATACGGCCAAAGCTGCCAAGTTCTTCTGTTTGCTCGGGCCGGAACCTGCCCCCTTCTTGAATGACACTGGCATATGCCTTCAAGTGTTTAGGCAGAGGAGATCCCTCAGAGCTTTTCCTTTTACAGATGGCAGCATTGGGTGGGGTGTGGCCTTGCCCAGAAGTTACCACTTCTTTATTCCATTTAGCACTGGACTTTTCTTTAATCTGTTTATCAAGCACAAGCCTTGGCCCTAGCTTTGCATCTCCGGTGTTCCTTTTCTTCCCAGTCTGAACCTTTAGTATTTCTCTTTGCTTAACTTTTTGCTTCTCAATGAAGAGTTGCACAAGAGTGGCCATAACCATGTGGCACATGCAATACTAGGCTGTCTTGAAATGTCCTCTGCCAATCTCATTAACTTAAAAAAACTCTTGAATTTAGCCTAGGGCATATTTTCAGGACAAGGGTGAAAAAAAAGTAGCCACATTCTTGCCAAAAATATCACAAAAATGGTCTCCAGGCCATCTGCTGATAGTCATCCCCTCTGAAGCCTCTTGAGCTGGGCCTGCATAGTCCAAATGATTCTTAGCACTACTGTCTTCCACGTCCCTACAAGGATGGCCCAGTAAGTCCCATTTAAAGGACTCAACCAGTTTTATAGTCCAAAGTCCCTAAGTCTTCCATATCACTCCAACAAACAGCATGATCAGGCTTGTCATAGGAATATCTCAGTCCCTAGTACCAACTTCTGTCTTAGCTACTGTCTGTCCTATTGCTGTAAGTAGACACCATCACAAACACAAATATAAAAGAAAGCAATTTAAATCGGGGGCTTGCTTACAGTTTTGGAGACTTAGTCCATAATCATCATAGCAAGAACCAGATGGGTATGGCACTGGAGCAGTAGGTAAGAGCTTATTATACTGATCCACAGATGGCAGGCAGAGTCTCAGAGACAAGAGACAAGCAACAGACACTGGTCTTGGTGTGGGCTTTGGAAATGTCAAAGCACACCCTCAGTGACACAATTCCACCAACAAGGCCACATTTACCGCAACAAAGCCACACCTCCTAATCATCTTCAAACAGTTCCTCATTCTGGCTACTAAAGTTCAAATATAGGAGCCTAAGAAGGCCATTGTCAGTCAAATCACCATAAGAGTCAAATAGAGCATTAGAAATCTGTCCTAGCATTTGGAGGGTTGGTTTTAGTTTTTTTTTTTTAGCATGGTTCTATGATGGCCTTAAATTACAATGCTCCCTTCATCCTAAGGCTTGGCCTTTTAGAGTTTCACTTGAAAGTTTGGGATTCTCTAAGTCAATCAATGACTTCAAACTGAAAACTGTCTCCTCCGCAGTGAGCAGCTACTGAAACTTCTGTGCTGCTCTACAGCCTTATAGCTGCCATTTACTTGGAGGCTCCTTCACCCAGGGTTCAGCCAAGGAGTTCACATGCAGATCCTTCTGTGGCATGGCCATTACTCAAGGGTTATTTCTAGGGACTCCTGGACACCTAGCATCGTGTCCTTAGGCCATTAAGATTGTGGTTTTTCTATTTGAGTCCAGAGAGAGCTCTGGGAGATTAACTCCGTGTTCTTCCCTTATCCAGGGACCAAAACTTCCCCAGGTTCTGATCCTCTATGACTCTATCCTACTTTCTAACTCCCCAATAGTTCTGTCATCAACAGGAAGATCAGCAGGACTGAAGCCACTCTCCCCTCCCCACCCCACAACCCCCACAGAGCCAGAACATTTTCAGCCGCACATTTTCAGCCTCACACTTTAACACAGTCGGTTCTTCAAAATCTTTGTCTTTTTCTGTTTATTGTCGCTTAGGATTTTCTTGCTTGTTTAAGAAATTCATTCCTAAATTCTTGGGCAAATGGATGAATCTGGAGGGCATAATCCTTAGTGAGGTAACCCAATCACAAAAGAAGTCATTGGATATGCGCTCACTGATAAATGGATATTAGCCCAGATACTTAGAACACCCAAGATACAATCTGCAAAACACATGAAAATCAAGAAGGAAGACCAATGTGTGGATACTTCATTCCTCCTTTGAATAGAAACAAAATACCCATGAAAAGAGGTACAGAGACAAAGTTTAGAGCTAAGATGAAAGGATGGACCATACAGAGACTAACCCACCGGGGATCCATCCCATAATCAGTCACTAAACTCAGACACTATTGCATAGGACAGCAAGTGTTTACTGAAGGGACCCTGATATAGCTGACTCCCACAGAAGTGGATGCTCACATTCATCCATAAGAGGGAGCACGGGGCCAACATTGGAGAAGCTAGAGATAAAACACCAGGAACTGAAGGGGTCTGCAACCCTAGAAGAGGAACAACAATATGAACTAAACAGAACCCCCAGAACTCGAGTCTCTAGCATCATATGTAACAGAAGATGACCTGGTTGGCCATCATTTGGAGGAGAGGCCCCTTGGTACTGCAATCTTTATATGCCCCAGTACAGGGGAACGCCAGGGCCAAGAAGTGGTATTGGGTGGGCAGGGGAGCAGGGAGGGGGGAGGGGGGAGGGGGGAGGGGACTTTCGGAATAGCATTTGAAATGTAAATTAAGAAAATATCTAATAAAAAAAAGAAAAAAAAAAAGGAAATTCATTCCTAACCCAAAGCCATAAACATAAATTGCAGGTTTTATGCTAAAAAGTATTTTCCTTAGTATATTTTTATTTTCATGTTTTGGAGCTTTTCAACTCACTTAGAATTAAACTTTTGCACAGAGTGTAAGAAAGAGATCTGGGGCTGGGGTTGTAGCTTATGCTTGTCTAGCATAAAATAGGCCCTGGGTTTGATTATGTACCACCAGTAAAACAAAAATAGCCAATTTAAATACGAAGTAAAATGAAGTAAACTAGAGATTCAACTTTATTTACTTTTCTGGGGAGATAAATCCATTCCCAACGCCACTACTGAAGCTCCAAAGCTTCCTCCGGCCCATCCCTTCTCCAATCACTTCCCAGACCTGCCATAAAGGTAGTCTGGTGAGTAGAAACCACCGTGCTACAGCGTTTCGCTTGCCCAAGCCATACTGCCACCTCATGAGCTTCCCCTGGCAGAGCAGGCTCCTCTATCTATTCTCAAAAATTCCTCTGCCTATTCTTGGCCCTTTAGTCTTTCAAATAAGACTTTAGAAATCAAGTCACATGAAAACCCCTTCTGGAAGAATTAAAATATTAAGCTGGTTTATCCACAAACTTGTTTGTTCTTGGACTTCTTCAAATCTCTCCATGTTTTTCTATATTTTTCTCACAAAACTGTACTTTGCTTTTCAGGGTATACATTTCAAATCAAATTACATTCTTAACTCTTCCATCTAATTTATGTAAAATTAAATGAATCTCATTAAATTATGTACTAAAGTTGGAAAAATCAAAATTTAGCTCACAATATACAATTGAACAGACACAGTCCGAATGCTTCCCTTCTGTCAGCTGCACAGTTTTGTGCATCACAGGGGAGCAAGAAGGTACTTCCCACCCTCCAGTCTTACCAAGATGCTCCATGGTCCCTGCTTTCAGTGTCAGTGAAATTTGAATCCAAAAACATATCTTTGTAGATTCGGCCAACGAGACAATACATATCCGAAGCAACTTGCTCTTCACTTTGTACCATGGGGATCATGATGTCAAGAGCTTTTTCTCTGTCTCCAGGGAGATTTCTCCTAAAGTAGAGAGCATTGTTTTTATATAGATCATAAAAGCAGTCATAGACCAACTGCCTGTTTCATGTATTGATTTGCATTAGTAAAGTTTGGCAGAATAAAAATTCAGATTCTGAGATTCCTCTATGGACCCTGTCCTAAGCTTTCTTAAACTGATGTATGTCTACTGGGTCTGTCAAAGATCTCTTGTGAGGTGTGAGTGGACAAGATGACCAGAGTCCTGATCTCCCTCCTGCCTATGAACAGGCGCAAGATGGTGGAATTCTACGAAGTGTGCACCCTGTGACCTTGAATGGAGCAGGATCAACTATTGTAAATAAGGAAAAACTCTTGACATTAGTTTTCAATGGCTTTTGTTTCAAAAGAACAACAACAAAAAAATTAATTCATAGATAGTTCCAAAACTCAAATCCACCCAAGAATTGACAGTTTCTCCATCTGAGCATCTGTGGATATAGTCTCATGTAGTTCTTATACTGGCCTCGAAGAGACCTCAGGCATGTTAGACAAGCACCCTACCACTGAGCTATGTGCTATGTCCATATTTATTTTTTCACTTTGGATTTTGAGACAGCAACTCCCTGAGTTATCAGGACTGGCCTTGAACTCCATGTAGCTTATTATTAAGTAGTAGGTGTGAATGGTTCTCAGAATCATACTTTACATTTCTCCAATGATGAAAATATTATGCTAAGTGAAAAAATAAAGTCACAAAAGGCTGACAACACTTTTGAGAAATATTTAAAATAGAACAATTAATACAGACAGAGCACAGTGTTTGCCAGGAGCAGGAGGATGTGTGCTGTGGGGAAAGGGTAACTGCTAATGGGTAGAAGGTTTCCTCATAGGGTGAAAAAATACTCTACAATTTGTGGGGATGACAGCTATATAACTCAATTAATATATTAAAATTAAAGATAAAAGATATTTTAAATGACTAAGTTATATATGAGCTATTTTAAATAAAATTATTTTTAAAGTTATGTGTATTGTCATACGCTCAACTACTATTTCAATTTTTTGTTCCTAAGTTCTATTTTTACTAAACATCTTGAATTTAGATTATTGCTTTATACAAGCATGCTTTCCATTCCGTTGTATGTTACTTTTGGAAACAGAGACGAGGCACACAAAGTCAAATTCTCAGAGATTCCAGGACTTTTCTCAGTTTGTTTCAAAATACATTTTACTTAAAAAAAAAAAAAAAAAAAAAAAGAGGAGGGTGTGTTTGACAAAGAGCAGGTAAGCTCTGGAGGTCTTATCTACATCTCTAAGATGTATAGGATGTTTAATGAATGAAAGACAAAATGGCTTTCTGTTTACATGGTCTATGTCTATTGGTGAAGTTGACAAGTTCTCCAGTTCTAGGAAACACATCGGTTCTAGCTGAACGTCATACTGACTTTCTAGGACAGCATGTATTCCCTGGGAGCCTTCAGAGACAATTACTCAGCCTTTCCAATGTGTAGGGGCCTCAGCTGAAAAGGGAGGGAAATTATGACACACAGTGAGTTCTATACCAATTAGATGTCTTTTCCTTTTTTAAAAAAGAGTAATTTTCTTCCGCAGCGACATGCATACTCATCTATGTTACTGTGAAGGAAAAAGCAATACAGCTAAGCCTTCTGGACCACTCAGGATGCTGGTTCCATCCATAGTCAGAGCACGGATGACAACCGCACCTGGGAAGCTGCACTGGGAGGTGGGCTGTGACGTAGGCAGAAGACAGAGAGGGGACCAAGATAGACTCTGTCAAAAGTGACTCAGACAGAGTCACCGGCAGAGTTCTGGTCATAACCAATCACGTTCACAGCGGTCCTCGGGAAAACTGTCTCTGGATGAGAAAAACATTTGCTTCCTTAAAACTGTTCTCACACTTGAATGAATCAGTACGGGAAGGCCAGATGATATTGAGGTTGTCTTATGTCCTTGGGAAGTCTAGTCCTAGTTCCATCAAATATGCATTGAAAATATTTGGAGAAATGTCTATACTGAACATGCACAGATTTTTTTTTCCCTGAACAGGAAAAAATAACCATGTACATAGCATCATATTATGTTAGATATCATAGTTTAGAGATTGCTTTAAATATATAGAGAATGTGTGATTGTCATATGAAATACTATATCATTACATAAGGACTTGAACATCCTTAGATCTGGGTACCTGTAAAGAGTTTGGAACCAATTTTTAACAACTGCCCAAGGACAACTATATTTACTTATAAGTAGTATCATATTGATAAAGTATCGAACATTATAAAATATAAATAGCAAACACAAGCTCTGTCACAGAAAAAAAAAGAATTATATCTACAAATACCAGGAAAGGCTTTTACTAACAGAGAGACCGAGGACACACACACACACACACACACACACACACACACACACACGGAGGGAGGGAGGGAGGGAGGGAGGGAAGGAGGGAGGGAGGGAAGGAGGGAAGGAACTGGTAGTAATAACAGTCATCAAAAGACAGAGAAGTAGGAGGATCAAAAGCTCAGGCCAGCCTGAGATACACAGTGACCCCCTGTCCCCACAAAAGAACCAGAGAGAAACCAGAAGGTGTGCATGCGGTACTTCAGTGGCTGAGGTAGATACAGCGCAACAATATTCTAAGTGGGGGCTGCCTGGCAGCTCCTGGGGACTTTGTAGAGCTGAGTCATCAGTCAGAGCATCCCAGGAGGAGTTATCTTACCTGTTCAGTGCAAACGCGTAATGAAACTTCACGTGGTGGTGCGTGGCCAAGTCGAAGGTTGGAAGTTTTTCTAACGTCTCTACCAGCTTCACTATGGAGTCATAGTCCTTTCAATCAAACAAATAGCACAACAGAATTAAACCCTGAGGAGAAATATCCAACAAGACAACCAGGCATCTAACTCTGAGAAAGGGATGAACCGGAAAGTTAGAATTGTTGAGGGGCATAGAAGGTGTCTGTAGCAACCCCCCACCAACACACACACACACACACACACACACACACACACACACACACACACAGCAAACAGTCTAGACAGGAAGCCATGGAAGAGGACTGTTAAGAGTTGTCATGGGGATACTCAAGTGTAGCTCTTCACAGCTGATGGCTTCTGGTAGGGGTGGGGATGGGGAAAGACTCAGTTTTCTTTAAGGGGCTGGCCACTGAGAGTTAGCCGTGTTCCAATGATTATACGGGCCACACAAAATAGACTTAGTATATATATATTTTTCCTTTTCTTCTTATTTTTTGGAGGGAGGTTACAAGGTTACGGGGATGGATCTGGGAGGACCAGGAAGTGAGTGATTGTGGTGCATTATGTAAAATTCCCAAATAATCAATAAAAGCACTCCCCCTTTTTTTTTAGATTTTTTTGGTTTTTCAAGACAGGGTTTCTCTGTGTATCCTTGGCTGTCCTGGAACTCACTCTATAGACCAGGCTGGCCTCAAACTCAGAAATCCGCCTGCCTCTGCCTCCCAAGTGCTGGGATTAAAGGTGTGCGCCACTACTGCCTGGCTCCAATAAAAGTATTATGTTAGAAAAAAATAATACTCTGTTGAGACCTTCGAAAACCTTAGAAGCAGCAGCTGTGTTTCTCCTAAATTCCTATTATATGGATTAAGGCATGAAAAATAAAGTTATGGTATCTGACAAAACCCAAAGAGACAAAACAAATGAACCACAGACACGACTGTCTCCTTTCACGTAGCTCCTGATCTTCAGGCTTCCATCAAGGACATTAAAAATTTGAAGGTCATGGAGCAACTGACTGAAATTCTGTTGTAAGTAGCAAGATTATTTTCATGTCATGAGTTTCCTCTAGCCGCAGGCTGCTAACTGTCATGGTTCTTTATGTACTGAGTCTCTCTCATGAACGAAGTTTTACACAGGGCCAAGAGGGAGGATACAGGAACAAGAAGCCAGGAGTTACCTGGATTTCATGATATAACTCTAACACCACAGCCCTCACTGAGAGTTTACTCTACTTGTTGGCTCTTAAAAAGCCTAAGACTTCGCAGTGGAAACGATGCAGTATGTCCATAGGTCCACCACTACTTTACGAGGAATCAGTTGCATATGTCTTGATCTTGGCACTCAGTTTCAGTAGCATAATTTCAGGAAGATGGATCCAGAAAGATCTAAGAATCTCTGCTGTTTGCCAAAACAAAGCTCTCACTGGCTGACTGACAGACGGGCCCGAGGCTCACTGAGGAGATCAGCCCTCCAAGAGCAGAGCACGTGAGCAGTTTTTGAGGAAGAGTAAATCCATGCATGTCACAATCCCTGACAGTTACCATCTGCGAGCCCCTTCCATTTGCCATGACGTCACAGAGTGGAAAGGTAGCAGTCAGTTCTCTACAGCAACATGGACCACTTATTACCTAGCTTATGTTCCACACCCACGTCCCTCCCTCCTCCAGCGTGATACCTGGGGGTGACTGAGAGTCCTCTCACCTGGATGTCTCTGTAGGAAAGCAACAGGTTGATAACAATGTCTGCTGTCAAAACTTCAATATTGTCTACCCGCTGCCGGATCCTCGCCAATTCAGCTGCCAATTCTTTACCAGTGTATAGATTCCGAGCTTTCCTGATATCGTTGAGTATAGATTCCCGGAAGTACTGGCTGGCAAAAACCCAGACATTTCAAAGAGTTAATTCTAGAGAATGATTCACTAAAATACAGTACTTTTATGAGGAAAATAATGACATTTGTCCATGCGTAGTTTCCAGCACATTAAGATACGCTGAATATCCTTGTATATCTGGCATTATTAACAAATTTGGGAGTCCATGTATTTCTTTTAGATTTCTGCTATATTTCAAAAAATATCCAAATTTTATTTTTAATCTTACTAGCTTGAGTACAAATTATCCCAAATAATTTAGATAGGCCCATGATCTGACTTTATTACAACCTTAACTCTCTAGCTCAGTACCATTATCCACTACCATAAAAAACTGATTTTTTTTAAAAATCACATTTGCTGGACATATGCTCGTGATCCCAGCACTCAGGAGGCAGAGGCAGGTAATCTCTGAGTATTGGAAGCCCCCCTCCATAAAGAGTTTGAGACCACATAGGAAGTTCCAGGCCAGTCAGAGCTATTGGAATCAAGAAAACTATTTTACATTTCTGACTTAGAGCATGTGTGTGTGCTTCTGTGTGTGCCCAGTCTTGGGTATGGTGGTCTGAGGCCAACTTTACAGGGACCCATCTTCTCCTTCCACCATGTGAATTTCAGGGCCTGAACTAAAGCTGTCAGGATTGGCAGCAAGTGCTTGCTGCTGAGCCATTCCACTGGGCCATGGATTATTCTTAGCTAAACTATCTTCTTAGCAAATCCTGCCATGTTTTGGCCCTTACACTAAAAGTCCCTGGACATTTATTCTGATGTAGCCATAACTGATGTGTGTGTGTTGATGTGTGTGTGTGTGTGTGTGTGTGTGTGTGTGTGTGTGTGTGTATTTCTTTATAAGCATATTATTTATAAATAAGATTATAAAAATAAATTTATTTAAAAATAAGTTAAAGGAATATAAATACTTACAAGTATATACATACATACATACATACATACATACATATCTTTGTCATTATTGTAAAATAATTAATAGATTGGAGGCCATTTGACTTGTGAACGAAAATGACACATTTTTTCCCCTCACTCAGAAGGTACTGCAAGTTGTTCCCTGGCTCTTAAGCAGGAACATGTGACAAGATACACGAATAAACAAAGCAGGACGGCACTGCAGGCTCATCGCCCACTGCGGGCACCAAGTGTTACCTGGAACTCGCTTGCGCCACCTTCAAAAGCTGAACAAAACGGTCCACGAGAGGCAAGCAGATGGGCCCCAGCAGGAGCTCGAAGTTAGGCTGCATGAGCTCCGTCAGGCCCTTCATGAAGCTGCTGTCACAGCAGTAGACCTTGTTGTGTGGTGTCACCATGTAGGGGATGAAGGTGTAGTTCCCGGTGCACACCTACGGAGACAGGAGGCACCAGATAGTAGGGAGCTTGCCTAGGGGGTACCACACTGACAAAAAAAACGCCAGGTCCTGTTACAGTGACTAAAGTTATTATTTTCAACAATAATTCTGAGTGCAAAGGGAAACAGAAGAGATTCATTTCTTATTGATGACCCATGAAAACAGAATTTTCCAACTTCCTTAATTGCTTACTTCAGTATAATTAGGACTCGCACATGATAAAGTATCTTTTATCAGCCGTTAAATATGCATGTGCTGTCACGTTGCTACTAGGATACGTGCTAAACCAAAAATGATTTAAGCATAACTTCCAGCCTCCAGGGAATCAGAAATTCAGTCAGGCTCAACAAAAGGAGAGCAAAACACTGAGAGCTTAGGAGTTTCACTGGGAGTTTAAGGGCTTCCCTGGGAAGGCAGGAGCAATCCCAGAATACAGCTGCTTCCTTCCAGGTCCACACTGCATTGTCTCTCACTCACTAAAACCTGAGACTGTCGCAGCCCTACCTCTTCTGGCTCTACAATCTCAGATTTGCCTGGCTTCTTCCTTTCTGCTAGCAAGGAAGTGCACATACCTTACACCTGTCTGAGTCTCTGCAATGGTTTTCCTGTTCCTCACTGGCTTCCCTGGTGCACTCTGACCTCCACACTGACTGCCTGCCATCCTCTCTCTACCCAGCTCCCAAACAGTCTTCAACATCTACCTACATGAGCGACATACACAGCTGCACAGGAGAGCCTGTGGTGAGGGTGAGGTTCACGCCGCTGTCCACAGGCTCCTGACCCCTGCACATCCTGCCTTTTGCTAGTTGCAGTCTGTGCCCTCTCCCAGAGTCACTAAGACCAGGGTTGGCTGACCTAGCAGTTTCCAGATCATGCCAAATGAGGGAACATTTGCACCAACAAAAGCACTGTTGGAGATGACAAAGGGAACTGAACTGTAGAGCCCGGGGTAAGCAAGTCTGACTGCAGCTAGGGCCCCAAGAAAGGACCAGAAGGCAAGCTAAAGGGAACTGAACTGTAGAGCCCAGGGTAAGCAAGTCTGACTACAGTTAGGGCCCCAAGGAAGGACCAGAAGGCAAGCTAAAGACTTTCAACTACATATTCTGAGCAGTGTGGAGTGAGGAGAGGATCCTGGGCAGAGAAGACAAAACAAGAGTGGCTGTGCACTTGGGCATTCTGGGTAGACAACAGGATAGCCTGTAAGAACAAGAGCCAAGATTTAAGGAAATGAGGCAGAAAGCTATGTGGCATAACCAGCTCGGGGTTGAGGCAACACGAACCAGTAAGTTGTTACAAGCTCAGCACCCAAAAGGAGAATCATCTGGGTCGGAGAAACAGTTGCATGCACAGGAAGAAAGAGCTGAAGGTGGATCCAAGCGGGACTTCTTTAAGAGAATGGTTCCATTACCAGAAATCAAGAATGCAGTCTCACTATCTGCATGCTGCTCTCTGAAGAACTGCAGGCAACAGACCCCACAGAGAACCCCATCCATCTCCAGCTAAACTCTGAGAAGACGGAGGAGACTCAAACTTGAAGTGGGCTGGAATGGAACACTCGCTTGGAAGGCGTATAGATTGCCTTCAAAAGACTGGGAGGGATTTGGGGTATATGGGAATGTAAACACAGACCAGGGTTTGATTTGAGATAACTGAATGAAATGTCAGGGAAACCCACAAAGAAAAGCATATGCAAAGGTCTGAGCAGTAGATGGGACGTGTGCCTCCTGGACAGCACTAGGAGTCCCGGCCTCGGGCATACAGGGAGAGTGTGCACTCTCTTACTGCCCTGCCCTGACCGGCAAGAGCAAACATTAACTCAGTACTTGCATGGAAGAAGGTACGCATGGCCTTGCTGTCATCACAACCTCAGTGCTTACATGATCACAACACACAAAAGAGGCTCTTGGTGCCACTTTACAGGTGAGGTGGCATCAAGCTTAGACCAAGCTCCTGGCTTCAGTGTATTCAAGCTTCTAGCCCAGTGCTTTCTCTGTGGATAGAGCATGTCTGCCGCTATGGGTGAATTAACCATTTCATGTGATTTGCTCTCCCACTCGATATCACCTTCACAGGGATCTGCATGAACTATAAAAGCATGAGCTTTTATGGCCAGATTTAATTATTTATCAGCATGTTATGCTTTGAAGCACCTGGGTGTCAGCAGTGAGCAAGAAATGAGACTGACCTGACATCAGAGTATGAGAAGGACTTCCACAGGGGGAGATTTGGGTTTTAAACCAAATCAAGCTGCTCTTCACAAAGTGATGGGATGGCTAATCAGGAAGATTGAAAAAGAACTTGTTCTTCTAGGATGCTATCTCAGAGCAGTACAGCCACCTAACTTAATCCTTTGACTGGAGCCACTGCCCAAGCCGGATGCATATTCTCTCTCTGTCTCTCTGTCTCTCTATCTCACTGTTCTTCTCTCCTTCCCCCTTGCTCTGTCTATGTATGTGTAAAATCCTAGTGCTCAAAATCTAAAGCCTATACTTGACCATATCCAGAGATATCAATAATGCTGATCTTCCTTTTCAATCCTTAAGAACTATGTGAAGGAACAAAAGTATGTGTGGAGAAGGAGTCAAACACCTCGAAGGAAATGGTCACAGCATTCAAACACACTGAAGGAAGTGTGCACAAGTCAGATCATATCCAGTCCCCAGATTGCAGCAGAACCTAAATCATTATCACAAGGCATGAGGCTCCTCTTACCCTTCCTGCCCGTCAGGCTCAGGGAATGCTACCTCCTTCGGTGGACTTTGATATAATGATGGCTACCATCTCTTCAGCAGGTCATGTGCCCTAATTTCCTAAAATGTGTCTGTTTGATTCTTTGTTTACTTGTCCTGATACTCTAGCATTCCACTATTTGATCTCACATAACAGTTATAAACACCACTGTTTTTATTCCCAAGCACTAGTGTGAGTCTCCTTGGTAGGCACCACGCCCAGGTCCTAGCATACCATTCACATTTAATTAATACCAGCTGAATAAAATGTGTTACACAGCACTGAAGCATGGAATGGAAATGTTCATTTCCTGATGAAATGTGAGAGATAAGAGTTTATAATGGCCACATTATCCACACTGCAATGCATCTTCCTCATGATGAAATCTTAAACTCACCAACTATAATGTTAATCTTGCTATCACATGTGGAATTATGTAGGTCTTATGTCATATATTATTCTCACTCTGAATTGTAGATGTATACCTGTTTTAGGGTTCTTAAACCAAACTGCCTTACTTCTCAAGATAAAATATACCACTGACCCACAGGGCCATTCCCATTTCTATGGGAATAGTTCAACATTTCCCATGCAGTCTTTTTAAATTTAAAATATTAAATATCTCTGGTCTTCACATTAATTTAATTCTGTATGAGGGGGTTAGCGTTCTGTAATGTGATCTCAAGGAAGGATTTCAGGCTTAGAGAAAGGGCTTGGGGATTTGGCTCAGTGGTAGAACACTTGCCTAACAAGTACATGCCCATGGGTTCAGTCCCCAGCACTATTAAAAACAAAGACAAAAAGACAACCTAAGAATTCGTCTGAATGCCTCAAAATAGAAGATACATGATAGACAAACAGAAACACAGACAATATATATTATATATATTTATATATTATATTCATATATGTATATATCTATGTATATCAACACATATTATAATACATATATACATATACATCTATGTATTTATATCCATAGATATTGACATATATATGGATTATATATATATACACACATATATATTTCTTTGTTATATGCCTTGATATTGCCAATTATAGTTCTGTAACACTGAATGTACTATGAAAGTTTTTTTCTAAAACATAATTATATATTCAAAAAGTAGGTATTAGTGTTATCTTCCATTGTGATAATATTCACTATGATGAGTTAGAGAACATAATTGTATTCATACAGACATATGAGAAGCCCTAAAAAGGAGTAAAAGAAATGAAAATTGACAATCTGTGCAGATTTAAAAATAACAGATTAATTAATGGAAAAGAAAAAAAGTTAAAAGAAAATTGGAAAGTTAAACCAAATACTCACAGTATTCTTCTGGCAAATAATTTCCTAAAAAATAAGAGAACAGCAATCTTAGCAAATGTTTTAGCAAAAACCCTTGCCTTACTAAACATTGTATGCAGGTAAATTTATATTAACATTTATATTAGCAATCAGAGATGTCAGAGGAATATTGTAAAAGCATTAATGTTTGCAGTCAGAAATTATACACTTAAGTTTTTGCATATGAAAGATGGGTAAGAGAGCACAAAAGTGTTATGTGGAGTTCAGTAGTAACAGCACAACCACATAAGCATGCACAACCACACAAGCATGCACAACCACACAAGCATGCAAGCAACACAAGCACACACAACACAAGCATGCACAACAACAACACAAGCATGCACAACAACACAAGCCTGTACACATCCCAAAACAGAGTGCCTAAAACCGACTCTGGAGAAAGCCCCTAAGCACGGTCTCTCACAGCCTGCGATGATAAGCAGGGCACAGCATGTTAGGGAGCTGCAGGTAATAAAGGGTATCTTGGCCAATGGATACCTCACACATAGGTAATAAGGGCATCTTACAATAAAGGCAAGTGTGATTTAGGTGTTTTTTTTTTCTATGAGACATGTAATAGGATAAATATACCACATGGACACTATTCCTGTTTCCTATATGTAAGGAATGGGCTCATGAAAATGATTGAGATATGTAGCTTTCCATTGATTAAAAGGTATCTACCACTACTCCTATTATTACCAGACATTACAATAAGTAGAGGCACTGCGGCAAGGATGTGGAAATGCTGTGGTACACAAGCTTCACTGGTGGCGAGGGAATCATGATTTAGAGAACAGAAAATGAGACTGTGTATTAGAGAAGATGGTGTGTATGTTGTCATGGAAACGGGAAATGTAAGGCATTTGTGGCTTCTTTCTGGAAAGTCCATCTGGCTGAGAGGAGCAGCCAGATCCAGCAAGGTGAGAGCAGAGACACAAAGCCCAGCAGAGTGGCTGGCATCCGGATGCTAAACAGACACAGGGGAGCACAGAGCACTGGCAAGCCAGGCTCACACCTTTAATCCCAGCACTCAGAAGGCGAATTCCGGAGATTTGCCATACATTTAAGTTAGCCTGAGTGAGATACACAGCAGGTTCCTGGGCATCCTGCCTATGAGTTAGGACTTAGTTTCAAACAAACAAGCATTTTTACATTTTTAAAAGGACATTCGTCTGTGTGAACATGTAGGCACATACACATCCTGTTATGGTTTGAGGTGAAATGGCCCCTACGAGCTCCTGTATTTAAAATCTTGATCCTTGAGGATAGTACATGTTTCAAGAGGCTATGAAACCTTTAGGAGACAGGGACTAGATGGATGAAGTATGTCACTGAAAGTGAGTCTCGGGGGCCACATTCCACTTTACTTCTCTCTGGTATCTATCTTCCCAACTACCTGTCCATCTGTCTACTATCCTCCTCCTCATCACTATCTATCTTCATCATCATCTACCTACCTACCTACCAGTCTACCTACCTGCTTATCTCGTTTTCTCTCCATCTCTGCACCTGCTGCTGTGAGAATTCCCAGCCCCACACTCCATGAACTAACTTCAGCATTGATGGGTCATCCCCTCAAATCACAAGCATACACAAGTCCTTCCTCCCAATTTTCTTCTTGTTAGACATTTCATCACAGCAATAAGAGTATGAACAACTAAAAGGCAGAAGAAAGATACAGATAGTGTGAGCTACGGTTTCTCTGAGATGCTATTCTTATAGAATTGGAGGTCAGCTACGAGGGTGGGCCAGAGGCTGTGCAGCAGAGAGGAAACTGCAAAGGCCTTGCCTGGTGGTGGGTGGGTATTCTGCCTAGAGACAGATGGAAAGTAGAGGCTCACAAAAACTATCAATAAATGCTACCTCTGGGAACCAAGCAAGACAGTTCACTTCGAGCCATATATAGAAGAGAGAATCAAAGGTTGTATTTGAAAAAAAAAAAAAAAAAAAAGCGAAGCTTCAATACAATCACTGATCTAAAGCAAAAAGTTCATTTTGACCCAGAAATAAGAAGAGAATGTTATTTTGGGCCTTAGTGGAGAAAACCTTTGAGCAACAGAGAACCGTGTTGTGCAACCACTTAATGGTCAAGGGTAGTTTATTTCTTTGTCTTTGGGGACAGAATCTCAATGTAACCTGAACTTGTCTCAAATCCACTATATAGCCAAGGATGGCCTTGAGCCTTCTGATTCTCCTGCCTCTACTCCTGGAGCATGCTACCACACCCAGTTTGTGTGGTGCTTCTTATATGTTGGGCAATCGCTCTCACTCTTTCAACTGAGCTACACTCCTGCCCCTTCAAGAGTCTTCAAGCTGAGAGATTTTGGAACACATTGGTATGTAGGAGGAATGGCGGTAGCCCTGTCTGCATAAATGTTGGGGGCCGTGAAGCCACAAAGGCAACTCTTGCATGAGGAACGAATTGAACACTGCCTGAGAGACTAAGGATTGACGACACAATGCCAGCCAATCAGAAACTGCTGCTTGGAAGAGATGCTTGCTTAGGACCAATGGGACGCATGAGTGGAGGGTTATAAAGCTCCCCCCCCCCCGCCTGAGGATTAATAAAGGGGTTTATGGCAGTGTATCAGAGCTTGCTGCAGTGGTCTCACCACTCCTGGAGTCTGAGCAATGGATTCCTAGCCACCTCACCTCCAACCCCCAAGGGCAAGTAAGATCAGTCAACAGGTGGTCCAGGAAACAAGCATCGGTGAAAGGCAGAGGCAGGGAACACCTTAACTGTCCATCACCTGGAAATGGGTTGAGTGAACCATGGTACATCCTCATCAGTGAAAGGCAGAGGCAGGGAACACCTTAACTGTCCATCACCTGGAAATGGGTTGAGTGAACCATGGTACATCCTCATCAGTGAAAGGCAGAGGCAGGGAACACCTTAACTGTCCATCACCTGAAAATGGGTTGAGTGAACCATGGTACATCCTCACGTCCCTAAAACAGGAGTCACTTCTCTGTTGTCCCGGCTTTGGTACACCAGACACAGAAACGGAAGGAGCAGGGAAGAGGAGTGATAGATAGGGACTATGGATAAGCCGAGGCTCTGTGGAGCATCACTACAGCCTCTGGGGGCTGGAGCCAATGTGCTGCCTTCCTGCAGAACGGCTCTTAATGTGTCATCTGCAGTCATTTCACACCACACAAGCACTGTCATAAACCATGAACTGTACGATGAGCCAAAGCCAGTAGGACTATTCACCCAGGCGCTCACCAGCCATGTGCTCTAAATTGTACACTTCTCAGTTAATTTCTTAACCCTAAGGAAATCTTTTCTATCTGATCCAGAAAGTGAGTACCTAACTTGTTTGCCTCACCAAGATCACACATTAAAACTAAGTGGCATAAATGTGTGGTTACCTCAAAGCTATGTGCAATGTGGGGTATTAATCACACCAAAGCAAGAGACTTATATCAGGTCTGGGAACACGGTGCATCTGTGTTGTTCATGGTTAGGAATAAAGCAATGTGAGAAATGTTTAACTTTCACTTAAGAGGAAAAAACAAACCAACATAGTTCGAAACTCAAGTTCTATTACACCAAAGCTATCATAAAACACATTCTGTGCTCCCTCTTCCTCCTCCTCCTCTCCCCGTCCTCTTCTTCCGCCTCTTCTTTTTCCCTATCACTTTTTTTCGTGTTTAAAGTATCTCTTGGTGGGAAAGCTCTGCTGTTGGTAGGTGCACTCTCTCAGTTGGGTCTCATGAGTGACGTCTGAGCCCCACAGCACTGACAGCCTCTCAACACCGACTTCACATTGTACTGTGTTGCTATCACTAGTTTTCTTCCTTCTGCCACCAACTACCTCTGCCAATAACACGTAGTTAAACCAAATTATTCTGGTGAGCATTTCTATATTTTATATATATATATATATATATATATATATACACACACACACATATATATACACACATATACACACACACACACATATATATTTAAAAAGTTATAGGTGTGATGATTCTCTGTACAAAGAGTCACACTTGACATAGGAAATTGATGGTAGTTTCGAAGATGAGGGACCCAAAGAAGATGACGGATTAAACTGCCATGACGATGAGATTCTACGGGAAGGACCATCATATAACGAACAAGATGGTTTGCTCTGCCTTTCCTGCCCTTTAAGGTATTCGAATTCACACCCTCTAACTGGAGTCTCTCCAAATGATAGCAGTGACGGGTGTGACACCTTCCGGATCCTGTGAAGCCTGCCTTTTCTTTTCCCTGTGACAAATGGCAATCGGAGGCTAGATGGACTGGGTGGGGAGGTGGGGTGGGAGTGGATGTTACCAGAGTTTGTTTATTTCACTCTACAGCTAATGCCTTACAAGATGCAACATTGCTGATTTCCTGTCGTGTTAAGATCCTGTGAGAAAAATATCTATAAAGCCCTGGTATGCACATGGTCTCTCTGCTCCTCCCCCAAATTGCCTCTTTCCCCAGTTTGAGAAAGAATGATTACAGCTCAGATGAAAGTAATTCTTAAAATAAGTAAAATGACATCCATCATAGAGAACTTTCTGTGATGTCCACTCTAAGTGTATGGGATAAAGGGCTTCTTTTAGCATAGGAAGCGTGGGATGGAGTACTTCCTGTGACATAGTAAGTATATGGGATATATAGCTTGACCCAGACCAGATCCAAATGCAAATTTTAAAACTGCTGATTCTAGATAATAGCTGGTGAACATGTTAGAATTCATTTGAAGGTCCATAGGCAGTGCTGTTTAAAGGGGTGGGGCCCGTGCTTCCAGCTCACTAATTGCAAGAGGATTTTATAGGGTCACATTTTAACTGACTTTTAAATGAGTGCTTTGTACCCCCAACAAAGTTGAAATATTTAAAGTGCTAGTGGAAATCCATTAGTAATCTAAGAGTCATATACTTTGAAAAAAATAAAATTTAGTATAACTGAATTTTTAAGTAAATTCCAGAAAAGCAAAGCTTTAAGAGAAGGAAGTAGCACTGCAGGACTGCAGAGGAGGGGGAGGGAGAAGTGTGCACTGCAGGACTGCAGAGGAGGGGGAGGGAGAAGTGTGCACTGCAGGGCTGCAGAGGAGGGGAGGGAGAAGTGTGCACTGCAGGGCTGCAGAGGAGGGGAGGGAGAAGTGTGCACTGCAGGGCTGCAGAGGAGGGGAGGGAGAAGTGTGCACTGCAGGGCTGCAGAGGAGGGGGAGGGAGAAGTGTGCACTGCAGGGCTGCAGAGGAGGGGAGGGAGAAGTGTGCACTGCAGGGCTGCAGANAGGGCTGCAGAAGAGGGGAGGGAGAAGTGTGCACTGCAGGGCTGCAGAGAAGGGGAGGGAGAAGTGTGCACTGCATGGCTGCAGAGGAGGGGGAGGGAGAAGTGTGCACTGCAGGGCTGCAGAGGAGGGGAGGGAGAAGTGTGCACTGCAGGGCTGCAGAGGAGGGGAGGGAGAAGTGTGCACTGCAGGGCTGCAGAGGAGGGGGAGGGAGAAGTGTAGTTTCATAAATTTAAAAGCATTTTGGAATCTGAGTGGCTTTATACAGCACAGGTAAGAATTCAGTTTAAATTTTAAAATACAGAGGATGGCCTAGTTGGCCATCAGTGGGAGGAGAGGCCCTTGGTCATTTGAAGATCATATGCCCCAATACAGGGGAATGCCAGGGCCAGGAAGCTGGAGTGGGTGGGTTGGGGAGCAGGGCAGGGGAAGGGTATAGGGGACTTTGGGGATAACATTTGAAATGTAAATTAAGAAAATATCTAATAAAAGTGTATAAAAAATCACTCTGGTGTTCTAATTTACCTCAAACTAGCACAAATATGGATATCCTAACTCTAAGTAATGTCTATTTATTTCAATTATATAAAAGGGCATATCTGAAAACCAGATTTAATGTCAGACTTCCTAGACAAGGTTTAAAGAAAATTAAGTTCCTCTGTCCCTGCAGAACAAAATCACAGGTCAAGGATGGCACAGAATGGCTTGAAAGAGCAATGATGGTAATTAACCAAGGATCATCCACACTGTAGCATGTGGCAGAATCGCCTTTACGGTTGACTAATGTTCCATCAGTCGTACAGAACGCTCAACCCCTCGCCATCAAAATACATCTTTGCCACTCCCCTTTTCAGCTATCTTGTTTCCTAGAAACACAGGCATACAAATATTTCTTTCATGTCTTGCTCTTAATCCTTTTGTATACCCAGCCAGAGGGAAGATTGCTGGATCCTGCTGGGAACCTATTTTTAATGTCCTAAGGAACTGCTCTGCTGTTTAAAGCAGCTTATTTTTAAGAGATGACTTAACGACATTGTTACAAAATTGGGTTTGTGCACATGAGATTTCTAGTGCCACTTCTAGAGAGATGCTGATCAGATGCCGACCTGAAGATTATGGAGAGGGTATGTGGGGTCAGTAGATACACACGCACTGTGTCCAGCAAGAGTGTGCGGTAAACACAGACAGACTGCCACGGACAACAGTCTGTTAAGGAAAGTCCTATCTGTAAACTGCTTTCCAGGCAACAGCTTAAGAGAAAAACACAACCAAATTTCTCATCCAAGGAATAATCAGCTTAGCCATGGCATTGGGCACAAGCTGCATCGCCATCCATCGGCCATGAGTTTGATCATCTCTGGAGAAGCATTTCCTCTGCAGTGGAACAAATGGGAGAAAAGCAGGCGCTTGTTCAGAAAGAGAAAAAGATGCATCTGAGATGCAGCCACAGCCAGAACAGGAGGGAAAAGGAACTAACAATATCTGGGAGTTCAAATGCCCAAAATGTATGCAGTTATCCTGGTGTACATAGGCATAGACAATCATTTCCTTCAAAACTGTTAATTATCAAGTATTTCAATATAAAATGTCTAAAATATCAGCATGTACCTCCCCTGTGTACTACCTAAACTTACATTACATCAGAGATGTGAACTTCTTACCCCTCACCTCAATTCCTCTCCTGCACTCCTAACAGGTAATTATTCTGAACTCCCAAGCACACTTCTACCCATCCCTAATGCAAACGTGTATGATGCGTAGTCATGCATATTACATTTTATATAGCTGCTATGATGCTTTAAACATATACTATGATTTCAATATGATCATAAAATATACCGATGTACATCTGTAGCATTCTAGTTGACCTGCCTTTAGAGCTCTATAATACTCCATTAAATAACTGCCACAAGGTATTTAGTCATTCTCCTAGTAGGTATTTCCTCTTTCCTCTGCAGAGAAGGGGAATTATAAACTACATTACATAAAACTCCTTGATGGTATTTGCTTACTTGTGTGAGCCATGTTTTCTATGATACATATCCAGGGTCAAAACTGTCCCATCTCAGGATGTTATTAGTCATTGCCAAACTGCTCTTTTTGAAGTTGTGCCAATATATCTCGCTGGCGGGAGTATGTCCTGCTTACCACAGCGCTGCCTGGATTACAAGTGGGTTTCTGGGTTTCAGTTTTGGTTTTGGTGCAGGGCTGCAGAGGCAGCTCTTGGTAACCACACCCCAGGCATGTATGAGAGAGAGCCTTTAGCATCTAACAATCTTACGCTGCTCAGCAGTACTTGTTTATTTCTTCATTCTACTCTGTTGTACAAGCAGATCCAATGTGGGTAGGAGGTGTCCTCAGATGAAGGGAAGGAGCAGAAGAAGGACAAGAAGCACAGAGGCTACAGGGATTTATCTTAATAGAATTGCTGGTGATGAAAGAAATGGTTGTTGGGACTCAGATAAACAATATCCCAGAGTAACACTGCCATGTTGGGCACTCTGAACTAAAAGGTAGTCTCAGAACCAAGGTCTCTCTGACCTTAGTGTGTGTGTGTGTGTGTGTGTGTGTATGTGTGTGTGTGTGCACTTGTGTGTCCGTCTCTGTCTCTCTGTGTCTATCTCTGTCTCTGTGTCTGTCTGTCTCTCCTTCTTCCTCTCTGAGTACACTCCCACCTCCACCTCTCCCCACCCCCAATGTCCTTATCTATCTAAAAGCCAGCTCCTCTAGGCTATTCATGAGCAGGAATGCTACATCCACTCCAGTAGTGACTTGCTTGGCAGGCCTGAAAACCTGGAAGCAGTCCTGAGGCAAAGAGTTTCAAAAGAAACCCATCCTCCTGGAACCTTGGCATTCCCATAGCTAGAAAGCCCCAGATTTGTCCCTGCAATATCGTGGAGGGTCTTACATGCTTTCTTACAGTATTTTACTACATAAAAGTTAGAAATCTCAGGGCAAGCTTAACAAAGTATATACTTAGAATCTTCTACAGAGGCAAGTTGGTGAATTCTTCTGACACATGGAGATTCCCCACAGATTCTTATCAGCACAACCAAGTTACCTTCATATACAAGAATCTACCTGGGCCTAGGAAATAGGGGGGTTGTGGTAATACATTATTCATGAGAAGGTCTGCTAGAGCAGAACCCCCTGGTGCTAGCTCTCACAAGGCTCAAAGGAGTAGCACAAGTTGTGACTAGGGTGTGAAATCCTTACTTGTCATAGCTGATCCTAAGCAGAGCTGTTTATTATTTACTGTAAATATTGCCTGGTTCCTGTAAGTCCCTTTGGTGTATTCATTCCTATTGTATTATGTCACTGTAACTTGGTGGATGTACCTCACCTGGTTTCTTGTTACCCTGCTGTATAAAAAGTTTGATGCTCGACTTTACAATTACACTCAGATTCATACTCTCTTGTGTGAGTCTGTTTGTCACTTGCAGAACTCCGTGTCCTCTTGCTTCCAGAGAACTCGTGCCACGTAGACAAGGGGCCTAAGAGGGTCTGCGGCACAGGAAGAAAGTTTAGAACTGAAACCACATGGCATATTCAGAGCCCAGGTGAACTATGGCCCAGGTTAAGGTCAGCTCTTAGGCCTATTTATCACCCCTAAAAGTCTGTGTCATTCAATGCCCAGGATGCAGTTCAGTGACAGAGTACTTGCAGGCCATCAGGCCCTGGGGTGAATATCCTACACAGAAAAACAAAACACTAACAACCACTCCAGGCAGAGGAGAGGCTCGGAGGTTAAAGGGCGTGCCATGTAAGTTTGAGGACCTCAGGTCAGATCCCCAGAAACCTTCATGTGTGTTAGGTGAGCACAGCAGCCCACCTGTGACTGCTGTCTCTAAGTAGCAAGACCAATGTTGCTAACAAGCTTTGAGTCTCACTGAGACACCCTACTTCAATGAAAAAATGTATACATCAACCCTGGGCTCCCATATGCACACTGTACCTATGTGCAAGCACCCATATACATGTGCGCAATGTAAAGATATGCATATACACCCAAGCATCTCTCTCTCTCTCTCTCTCTCTCTCTCTCTCTCTCTCTCTCTCACACACACACACACACACACACAGAAAGAAAAACACCCACCCCTCCTCTAAAGCTAAACATATGCCCCTACTCCCCTCTCCCATGAAGAAAGTATTTACGTTTTAACTCTGGGCCTTTCTTTGATTTTACATTCTGTGTGATCCTGGGTGTTTGCACATTATCAAATATGTATGCCTCTTCCTACAATCTGTTGTCTGCCTCTTTCTCTGTTATCACATTTGGGGATGAGGGGGAACTTCTTTTTGAGGCATGCCTCTGCTCCACAGCCAGTTGGACTGTGGGGTCCAGACGTCTCTTCCACACATTGAGTGATCCCTGACCATTTTAAATGCAGGAAATAAATCAGAAGCTACTGGTTATTAGCATCCCAATTTTTGAAAAAGATATAACTCTTAACAGAAGAGTCTTGCTCGTAAGTACTAATAGGTACTTGAAGTTCACATGCTATTTAAAGAAAATTGTAGAAATGAAAGTCTCTGTCTTTTCTTTCTTCTCTTTCTCTCTCTCTCTCTCTCTCTCTCTCTCTCTCTCTCTCTCTCTCTCTTTCTCTCTGAGGTAGAGAATTCCCTGAGGGTATCCTCTGTCCCCCACAGTAATCACAGCCATCTGATACTTAACAAAGATGTCAACAACACACTGAAGAAAAGCCTACAGCTTTAATAAACGGTGCTGAAGAAAGCAGATGTCCACAGGTGGAAAAATGAAATTCAGCTCATATCTATCACACTTCAAAAAAAAAAAAAATCAATTCCAACCCACCAAAGAGCTCAGTTTAAACCCAAAAGGAGTCTAAGCCCAAGACAAATGAAGACCAAGAATGAATGAAGCTACCTGACTCTTTCACCAAGGGCAGATGGAGAAGAACTAGAGAAGCACACAGATTAGCGTGCAGGAAGACAAAGCCAACCTGAAAGAAAACTAAGAGAGTTTCGCAGAGGACTTGGGGGGTGGAGGAGCAGAACTAGGCCAAGTAGGAGTGGATGTCTTAAGACTGAGCTGGGATATGGCTCTCATGCTCAGAACAATGGTCTTCTGGCAGGAAGTTAAATGTGTTTGCTTAATGAGGCTGCAGGCCATCCAGGCCATGTGACTTATGCTGCAGTGCTCAGTTAAAGGCAAGATGGTATTAAGAGTCTTGCATGGATTTTTGGCTGGAGGCCTTGATAGAGCTGGTAAGCCATGTTCTGGCTTCTAAGGACCTACCCCAAAGCTGACTTTGACTTGGAAACTAGAAGATGGAGATGATTTTGACAAGTCCTCATGAAGCCGGTTTCACGAAGGAAATGATTGATCTCAGACACCACACTGGCTTTTACATACCCCATTTATGGAGAAAATTATATTATAGTACTTTGGATTTTATAGAAAAAATATAGTTTCTGTTGCCTTCTGCCATCTTGGCTGAAATTATGCCCAGTTTTCTGGGGATCTGTAGTGAGAACCTCTATTAAAAGCATTTTCAAAAAGCAAGCATACCTTCAGCTGGAGTTATACTCTGAGAATCTGTAGTGAGAACCTCTATTAAAAGCATTTTCAAAAAGCAAGCATAACTTCAGCTGGAGTTATACTCTGAGAAGTTCCAGTGGCCAGCTAGGCCTAGCATATCTCATGTGGGCTTTCTTTCTCAGAGGTTTGGACTGAAGGCTTCAGCCTGTTGTGAGTTCTGTTACTGTAGGATGTTTGTTTTGATTTTGGAGTTCTGAGACAAGATCTCTTTTTATATAGCCCAGGCTGACCTAGAACTCACAATCCTCCTGCCTGAAGATGTTGATAGCTGAGATTCCGGCACATGCTACCATTATTGCTGAGGACTTCTTAGTAACAATCTTATGGACTGAAACTTGACCTGAACTCAGAAACTAACAGTAAGCTTTTCTACTTGGGTATGATACGTTTATTTCTCTGCCAGTGAAATGAGCCGACTCAAGCCAGATTAGAGTATATTAAAGGTAGGTTTACTAGGAAGCTGCTCTCAAGAAGAATCCACGCCCCAAGGAAGGAGGCCAAGGAGGGGGATGGGAGGCGGGTAGACAAAGAAAGATAGAAAGAGTGCAAGGAGACAGAGACACAGAGAAAGAAGAGGGAGAGGGAAAGGAGAGAGGAGGGAGAGGGAGAGAGAGGAGAGAGGGAGAGAAGGGGAGGGAGAGAGAGGAGAGGGAGAGAAGAGAGAGGAGAGAAAGAGGGAGACAGAGAGAGATGGGGAGGGAGGGAGAGGGGGAGAAGAAAGGGGGAGGGGAGAGGTCTGGATTAAAGTAAGAGGAGCCTCTGGAGGAAGGGCAGCCCAGTCCCTGGGCTGGAAAGTTCAGGGTTGGGGGCAGGGTATGCTAGGCAGGACCTGAGGGAGGCTGGGACAACCTGGAGGCCAGGTTTGCTTTGAGAGGTAAACTATGCACCCTAGTCCCTTGCCCCTGGGCCTGAAACCAAACAATTCATATTTTTATATTCAATTAGATAGAGCTTACAAGGTGAGCAGTCTTCCCTGCCTAATTATCCTACCGATAGAATTAACTTTTCATAAATGTAAGCTACTTCAAATGTTTTGGATAACAGTAAAGTGCACCTCACTGCCAGCACTGAAGTTAAATGCTGTGGAAGGGGGGGTTACCTTCAGGGACTGGAGTGAGTCAGAATTAGTATCGCAGTAGAGGATGATGTTGTTGGCCATACTGAAGCTTTCTCTCACTCCAAGATGGTAAAACAAGGAAGGCTGCCGGAAGGCATCGCTCATCTCCACCACCGCGATATCTGAGAGCAGAAAACAAAGTCACCAAAGGATGACACCTGTACCATCCCAGTAAGAATTTAGTGTTCAAATGGGGAAACGGGAGGGATGTTCCCTCAACCACCAAACTTTAAATGCAGCTCAACTGGAAGTGGGTTTTTAAAAATTCAACAAACCTGTACTTTTATTAAAGAAAGAAACCAAACATGTATTGCACATCAGAAAAAGCATATAATGGTTAGAAGCAGCAGCTGAGGCCCTGTTCAATGTCAAGTTATAATAAGGTACAATAAGTTTACAAGGTAAAAAAAATTCCAAAAGATCCATAGACTATAGCAGTCACAAACGTTTTTTTTAAATATAAGTTCATTAGTCTATAACTATCTTTAAAATTAATTATTAATTAATATATGGTCAGCTTGTGGCAATTATGATCAAGGGAAAAAATAAGGTATAGAACAATATGACTTTGAAGAATAATATAATCATAGATGCAAATATTCCAAAACTCTGACACTTCTTATCAAGTAACAAAAACCCCATGCCAGAATTGGAAAATATGTCACAGGAATGAAACTGAAATTACTCTCTAACTCGTTCACACATACAAGTAAAGATGTGTAAGAGAAACTAACTCAATGTACCAAACATGTGCATGGGGAGTAAGAAGGGTGATGGGGGGGCGGGGGAGGAATGCAGCAATGAAACTAAGACTGAGGTAGGAGGCTGCAGAAGGACAGAAGGGCAGAAGGTCACGTGTAACATAAAACAGTAAAGGCAATTATGGGGGTCCTGGCAAGGGAAGGAGGAGGGTACCTGGGAGTCCTGCAGACGGAGAAGTAGCAATGATAATCACTAAAAACAAGTTTGTGTCGATAGAAATTTAATTTGAAAGTGGCTAAATAGGTCCTTACAGAACAAGAGTTGTCCATTATACACAAACATTGACAATTTCAACACATCATGTAGCCACCAGAAACTGTAAGCCAGAAAACTGCTTAGAAATGCGGGAAGTTCCCATCTTAATGCATTAAAAGATAACACAGGCATTCTATAGGTATATTCATGCAAATAAAAGCATAGCTGGCGATGTATATACCACAATGTAAATCATGGTAAAACTTTCTGCTTCTCTCACTCCCTATCACTTCTTACTGTCTCTCTTATGACCACCGATTCATAAATCAGAAATTCACCAAGACTGAATGTAAGACAGGAAATAAAACGAAGGTTCTCTTTTCTGCGGTGCTGGGGATAGAACTCCAAACATGCAGGCTCTGACTTATCTAGTGAGTTGAAATAGTAAGTCAGATGCCACGGAGGTAAAAGATAGATTTACTGTCGAAAAATCTGCTTCCAAAGCCCCCTCCCTCGAAGCTAACACTGACCACAAGAACCCTAAACCATGTCTTTTCTTCGGGGGTTCCTACATAAAAATCAACCCAAGAAACAAATAGATCATTGGATTCCATCATGCAGCTATCTTCCTCCTGCCCAGACAAGACTTCTGCCTCCCCTAGGTACCTGCACTCAACAGTCAGTCACAGACGGAGCCTACAGTACGGCTACAGGAAGCCAGACAGATTACTGGATAATGAGAAATTGGAGATTTGCAAAAGAAAAAAGAAAAAAGCAAGTTAATGTAATAGAAGAGGGGGGGAGCTTCCAGACAAAGGCTCTGAATGTGGTGTTAAAAATCAAATGAAAACACTGTGGTAGGTTTTCAGATGAAGAGAATAACTAGGTATTAAAGGTAGATGATCTAAGTAAAATGATCCCAACACTGAGGAATGAAGAGATCCATCTGAGGAAGCTAACCAAGACAGTAACAAGTTCTTAATGGTCTAATTTTTAAATCCAGTAATACAAAACAGCAACTCAAAGGTGGCTTAGCTTCACCCTATTTTATATCCAGATGGGTGACTTGTTTTGTATTCTGTATGATACAGAATATTATTCCCCTCCCGCCAGCGTCTTCCCTCAGTTGGTCCTTTTGTAGTTAGTACCCCAAGCCAATGACATCTCCTGGTGATTGCCATCCAGTTACTGTCGCCATAATGTTGCCTTTGCCAGAACATAATGGAAATGAATCACACAACTCATACCACTTTGGGTTGGGCTCCCGTCACCTAGCAAGATGCATCTGAGAGTCATCCCTAGATGTCTGTTCACTGGTCAGAAGACATTTGGATTGTCTCCAGGTGGGAAAACATTGAACAAAGCTGCTATTCTTATACTATAAGAATTTCTACAGATGTGCTTCTATTTGTCTTGGACAAACACCCAAATATTTGAGCCATATGGTAACTATCTATGTGTTAACTAAGTAAAAAAAAAAAAAGCCAAATTTTCCCCCATAGTAACTTTGGAGGGAAACAGGTCACAAATGACAGCAGACCGCCCCAGTCTCCAATAACACAACCCTAACTGCCTGAAGAGTGACCAGTGACTTCCAACGCCTTATGCAAACGTCAGAGCCTAACTCCTATGACTTCTGCTCCAAATGGCCAGTCTCAGGAAAGACAAGCTCTGAAGTGAAATTTACTACCTAACAAGATAGTAACCTCTTAACTTTAAATGCTGACCTCAGGGTAATGGGCCATGAGGTAAGACCAACTGTGGCAGCCTGATTCCAAATAGCCACCATGAGGTCATGTTTGAATGTTTGGTCCCAGAGTTAGTAGAACTACTTGGGAAGGATTAGGAGGTGTGGCTTTACTGGAGGAGGGGCGTCAAGCCAGACCCTATTTTTATCTCTGCTTGCTGCTTGTGGATCAGTATATAAGCTTTCAGGTACTGCTCCAGTTCCACACCCGCTGCCACACTCCCCACCATGTCAGGCGACAGTCATGGACTAACCCTCTGAAACTGTAAGCCAGCCTCCCATTAACGGTTTCCTCCTACAAGTTGCCTTGACCATTGTCTTAGTTACTGCTCTGTTGCCAAGTCCAAGGCAACTCTTAAAAGGAAAGCCTTTCGTGGGGGCTTACTTACAGTCTCAGAGGTTTAGTCTACATCATTATGGATCATGGCAGGGAGCATGGAGGCAGGTCATTAGAGCAATATCTTAGAGCTTTATATCCTGACCTGGAGAGGGAGAGGGAGAGGGAGAGGGAGAGGGAGAGGGAAGGGGAGAGGGAGGGGGAAAGAGAGAGAGACAGGCGGGCACTGACTAAGAGAGACTGGACCTGGCATGGGCTTTTAAAACCTCAAAGCCCACCACCAGTAACATATTTCTCCAAGACAACAATCTCCTAATTTTTCCAATTCTTTCAAATAGTTCCATTCCCCAGTGACTAATTCAACGGCTCCCAAGGGATCATTCTTATTAAACCACCTCAGTGAGGGTATTTCATCAGAAGAACAGTCACTAAGTTCTAACTGCTAAATCTCCTCTGTTTCCTTGCAGGAGGGAGCATCTCTCTCTCTCTCTCTCTCTCTCTCTCTCTCTCTCTCTCTCTCTCTCTTTCTCTCTCTTTCCTGTCTCTCTCTCCTATCTCTCCTCTCTCTCTCTCTCTCTCTCTCTCTCTCTCTCAAAATTCACCTACCTCTCCTACTACATTTTTTAAAGAATCTGTGTGTGTGTGTGTGTGTGTGTGTGCGCGCGCACACGTGCGCACACACACACACACACACACACACACACATACGCATGCTCAAGTGTATAAGTGCAGGCCTGCATGCATCACTGCACATGTAGAAGACAGAGGACAAAGCTGGGTACTGGTCCTTAGCTTCTTCACCTTGCTTAAGTGAGAGAGAGTCCCTTGTTAAGGAACGCCTATACCTGGCAGGCTGACATGTGAGCTTCAAGGATTCTCCAGGTTCTCCTGCCATCTCGCTGTGGGAACACTTGGATGATAGATTTATCCACACCCCCTCCTGCTTTCCTCCCTCTCCTGGCATGTCTGGCAGGACAGCGGTTCTGGGGAATCGAATCAAAACTCAGGTCCTTAGACTTGTGTGGCACATGCTCTACCCACTGAGCCATCTCACCAGCTCCATACAGGCTTTACTAAACTCTGTATCAATTCCAGCGGGGTAAATGCCTTAACCATCATGCCTTGAGCTTCTCCTTCCCAGCACATTTTTGTTGACCCGATGGAGAACTCTCTCTTCACCCCCCTTGACCTCTCTACACTCTGGTGCTCATAGCTGTCAGCTGAGCAGTAGCGACTGACGAGCTCTGGCTAGGACAACTCTTAGTAAGATCCAAAGTCCTTGGAGCTGTGAGAGTAGACTGCTGTCACCTATAATCTTACGAGATAACAAGTTCTCTCTCTCTTTTTTCTTAATTTTAATTTTTATTAGTTATTATTTTATTTATTTACATTTCTTTTTTGTTTTGGTTTGGTTTGGTTTTTCGAGACAGGGTTTCTCTGCAGTTCTGGCTGTCATGGAACTCGTTTATTTACATTTCAAATGTTATCTCCCTTCCATGTTTCTCCTCCATAAACCCCCTATTCCATCCCCTTCCCTGCTTCTATGCTCCCCCACCCCCACCCACCCACTCTCACCTCACTGCCCTAACATTCACTTACACTGGGGAATCACAGGACTAAGGGCCTCCCCTCCCACTGATGTCAGATAAGGTCATCCATCCTCTGCCACATATGCAGCTGGAGCCATGAGCCCCTCCATGTGTATAGCCACCAAACCCAGACTCTATCGCAGATGCCAAGAAGTGCTTGCTGACTGGAGCCTGATATAGCTATCTCCTGAGAGACTCTGCCAGAGCCTGAGCAATGCAGATGCAGATGCAGATTCTCACAGCCAACCATTGGACTGAGCATGGGGTCCCCAATGGAAGAGTTAGAGAAAGGACTGAAGGAGCTGAAGGGGTTTGTAACCCCATAGGAAGAACAACAATACCAACCAACCAGACCCTCCAGAGCTCCCAAGGACTAAACCACCAACCAAAATTCTCACTCTCTTAAGGAAAGCCTTACTTCCCTGAAGGTCCCTCGCCAAGAATACTGTTCAACAGGGTCTGAAGGTACTGGAGAAAGGAACACTGCCCGATACAGTCCACAGGTTAAGGAAATGCTTTTCCTCTGGCAGCCTCCCTAATCCTCTGCACGTGGCACTGTGACAGCCACAGCTCACCTAGGTGAATGTGCGCATACCTAAGGACCCCCTCCTGCGCCTCCCCTGGCACCCTGTCAGACACTTGCTATGCTCTGCTCCTCACAGCTGCAGGATGTAGAGCACTTGGCTCTGGAGGAGCTTGCTATCTGCAGTTTGAGTTTGCCTTGCCAGACGTCCTGATCCCCGGGACCAGCGAGTCCCTGGGCTTGCTTTCTGCAGGTCACTGAGCCAGCCCTCTTTCCCTCACAACTAACTGGAAGCCAGTTTCAGTCTGTACCCTTCATGGTTCATGCAACATGTCCAACCAACCAGACAGGTTGAACTCTGGAATGGAATGAGGTTTCACCTTTAGAAGATGGAAGGCCCTTCTTCCTCTGGGTACCCCCAGAAAGAAGGCACGCAATTGTGTGCCGAGAATGGGTTTCATTACAAAGAGGGAATTCTTGCTGCCCGCAGCAGATACTGTCAGGGTAAACACTGCATCTCAAAGAGGACCCACAATGAGACTTCCGCCCTTTAGCTCACCTTGGGATGTATTAGAAAAATCAGTTTAGGTTTGATCCCCAGACTAGATCATCAAACATCACCATAAATGTGGGCCTGCCTGACCATTTCCTAGTAACATTAACCAGCTTATCTCTTTAACCTAAGTCTACATAGGGAGCCCTGATCTTTTGTCTTGCTAGACTTTCTTGGTGTTTAAGATAAGAATGTGTTGTTGAAAAAACAAAGTCCAGCTGAGGAACCAGTGCTAACAGTGGAACAGAACCAGAGGCCTCAAACCAGACCATGATTCATGCCAATGAGCATTTTGCAAGTGAAGATATGTGGACAAAGCGGTGTATGTACTGTGACACACTGTGACATGCTGCAACTTCTACAGAGGATTTTTCTTGGGAGGGGGCAGGGAGGGAGGCTATAAGGGTGAATACAAAAGGAGAGGGAAATGAGTAGGATTGGGGTGTGTGATGCAATATTTACAAAGAATTAGTAAAAAGTTTAAAAAAGGATTGTGTTGTTGAGATACCTTGTTTCTCCTAAGAGCACCCTTTGACTAAATGCAACCCTGTCTCATGTTCCTTGAGTTTCCCTCTAGAGCACTCCTAAGAGTTAGCCTCCCATGATCCTTTGCGTCATTCCCCCACTGCTGCTGGTCTAGATGTTAGCCTGGGTCCAGGAGTTGGTATTTTTGTTTATGTAAGTTTCTGTCTGTTACCTGTAGGTCTTTGTTATGTGATATGCTCACATAAAAATACCCCCCCCTAAAAAAATGCCCTATAAATCAACTGGCATACACACATTCTTGGCCTAAAGTCCTTTTAGTTAGTATGACTTAAACAAATCTAACAGATTATTTATTTGAAAGTTTTGAAACAGGTTTCCTTGACCTATGTGAACAGTGACACCAACACGGACAGGAGAGGTATTTATCATGTTATGTCACTAACATGTTTAGCACTCATTACATGTCAAACACAAGATGCTTTCAAATATGAACTTGCTTCACACCTACCTTCAGAATGACCCCTGGCTGTAATTAATAGTACTTCAGGGCACCTGAGGCACAGACTGTATCTGCCCAGCCTGGCTAAAAGGTGGAAGCTGCAGGATTCAGATTCATGAATCTGGCCCCAGAGGCCATGCTCTGAGGTCTCCAGAGACAGAGTCTGCACCAGTGGAAGAGGGAAGTTTTCCAGCTTAGAACATAAATCAGTGCCCAGTTGAGCTCTATGGTAATACACCAAGTGTTACAGTGTCATGTTAAATAATCCAAGACAAAGCCAGTCATTTGAAGTTCAGACAGAAACAGAAAAAGCTCCATGATTTTTTACTTAAAGCTCACTTTGTTTCCTTGTCCTAACTGAGTTAAAGTTAAATGGAGCATAAAATCAGGGTTAGTGGTAGAGTATAGGAGCATAGTGAGGTTCAGGCAATAACAAATCTGTTGAGACCAAGTGCACTTTGATCACCAAACAACATGATTCAGAGTATTCGAGGTTTGAGCTTCCCTTCTTTAATTGAATTTTCCTTTCATGACACATTATCTGTTAGTTAAATATCCAATGAGTCACCATTGCTTCTAAAAGCCAGAGCTGAATACAAACCAAAACATTAACCTAGCATTACTTTTTATCTACTTAATGGACTATATATAATACATATATATTATTATAATATATAATAATATATAATATATTATATGTGTATATGTGTGTGTGTGTATGTGTGTATATATATATATATATATATATATATATATATATATATATATATATATATATATATTAGTCATGACAAGAGCCAAGGATCAATGTTTCTAGTACTATATAGCCTATAGGCTGCTGCCTCCCCCCTCCCCATGCAACAGTGAAAGAGAGATTCCCAAGTTATCACATAGAACCTCCCTATCCAATCACAATGGGTTAATTCCCAAGGTGAGGCATTACCATCAATTTAATTTGGCAAACATCCTGAATGCCTATTATACACATGGCCCCGTTATCTGTGATGCACTATAGAAGTCAAATGGGAAACATAGTTTTGCCTCCTTTGGGAGGGGTTAGAAACACACCTTGGTAAGTGCTAACAGAGAGCTGAAGGCAGCTGTGGCTATGGAAAAATAAACAGGGCACTCAGAGGTTAGAGCATTCAGAGCCATGTGGGTAAGTGACACACACCTATGTGAGCTAGGCATTGTCTGCCTGGGGAATTGGAGAATGGTGTGTCACAAGAGTGGACAAAACATAGCAGTCTCAGCCCAGGAAAGGCAAGCTAGGAGATGCCAATGAAAAGAGAGATGCCTGTGGCATGGTCAGAGAGAAATACAGAAAAACAGCACACCAGACCAAGCATTCCCAAGGGACGAAGCAAGAAAAGTACCCCAAAGTGTCTGTCACTCCCCCTAACATTGCCCTTTGATTCTTGACAGAAATAGCACCTGCATTCCTGGGGCTTCCCATTCTATGAATAAGTTGATCAAGTTACAACTAAACCATTTTATGGAAATTTCTAGAATGTCACTCATGACCTCCAGCCAGTCTGGTGTCCCACAGCGTTGTGAAGACCTCCCATGGCCCCCTCCAAAGGCGACAAGCATTGGATCCTGGGAAACCACACAACTCCTGGTGTTTGTTGAGAAGGTTGGACTTCCTGAAGGATCAGAATGAATCTGTCGATGTTGTGTGAGGGTGTTAATCCCTCCTACAAACCACTACCCACTCAGCCTCGGCAGCGCTGCTTCAGTCTCGTAGTCATTACTCAGTCAACGCTACCATGTGCATATACTGATGTATACGTCTAACAAGGATGTATGTCGGCCCACATTTGCTGTATCACCAAATTCCAACATGCATAGTGAGTCACACATAAAATTCTCTCTCCCTCTCTCCCTCTCTCTCTCTCTCTCTGTATATGTGTGTGTGTGTGTGTGTGTGCATGCGCACGCTGAGGACTGAACCTAGAACCTTAGGCATACTAGCCAAACACTCTAACATTGAAACACATCTCCATCAATGAAACATTCTTTTAAGGATGTATTATTTTTATTTTATGTGTGTGAAGGTTTTGCCTACATTTATACACATGCTCTCTGTGTGTGCCAGATGCCATCAGAGGTTAGAGAATGATGCTGGATGCCCTGGAAGAGGAGTTAAAGATGGATGTACACTGTCACGTGGGTGCTGAGAACTGAACCTGGGTCCTCGGTGGGAGCGTGTAGTCTTTACAGGCAAGTTATCTCTGTAGCCACCTCTACTCATAAATCATTCTTATATTGCTAAAGAGGTACAAATGTAATCTCCCAACCCAGTCCTAATTTGCTTCGCTACTAATGTTTATTATTAGACTAAGGTAGATGGTGGCTGCTATTGATTTTTATCTGAGAAATGGGCACCTTCAGAGGTAACTTAGCTATAAACAGCCTACCTTGTAAGCATGAACACCTGAGTCCTATGCCCAGAATTCACATAGAAAAGCCAGGTAGAGCAGGACACACACCTGTCATCCTAGCACTGGGGAGGCAGAGACAGGAGGATTCCTGGGGGTCACTGGGTGGACATGCTGTCTGCATCAATGAGCTTCTGGTTCAGAGAAAGGCTCTCCCAAAAATTAAGATGGACAGCAGTTGAAGGTTGCTGATCTCTGACCTCCAGAAACAGCTACACATATGTATACACACACATAAGCATGCATGTATACAATAAAATAATAATAATAACTGTATAAAATTATAAGGATTTTGTAGGTAATAAAAATTGTAAATATTCTATGAATGATAATTATATGCAACCATTGCAAGAAATGCTCAACGGGGGTCCTTTGAGCAATTTAGTCTAAAAGTATGTATGAAGTTTATGCTATATGTACATGTAAGTAATGTCAACCTACCCTTTGCATCTCTTATCAGGATATTTAGGGTGGCATTTGGGAGCCACCAAGATACTCCAAGGTGAGCTTATCTCATAATCCTTAGCATGATCATATCTGCAAATACCCCTTTTCCAAATAAGGTAGCATTAGAGGTTCTAGAACTTTGTTATAGATGATGGGGCAGGTCAGGAACAATTTCTGTTGGCACAAGCATTACAGATAAGCCCCACGACAAAGCAGGAATGTGAGAGAACTCAGGGTGCTGCATGAAAGGAGAAGAACACAGAAGAGTCTCCAAAGAACCAGAATTATTTGCCAAGATCTTTGGAAAGAATGTTTAGTTAGAAAATGAAGGGATCAGACAACATTTAGGAGAGACAGAAGGATTTTAGTATTGGAATAGTACATTTGAACACCAGCTAAAGATTCAGGAGTCCAGAGGGCTAATGAACTTAGATGGCTAATCTGTGTTCTCAGACAAGATAGATGGGTTAGGTTCTGTGGCAGAGAGAGAAAGTTAATAAAGAAAGGACATTTTAAGGGCAGGAAGGGAAGAATCAACGGCAGAGACAAATATGAAATGGAAGGAAGGACACTGAGGTCTTTGACTTCAGTTGGTGACTTGTTGGGCAGAGGGCTGGGGTCATTCCACAGAGAGATGGATGCCCCTGAATCCCGGGGGCAGGACTGAAAATCTGGGCAGCAGTGATCTGCCTGAACTTCCACACATTTCATCTGCACTCAGAGGAATCTGTCAGTGTCTCTGTCACTTGTGGGGGGTGACAGTGGTGCCATAGCAACCCCTATACTTTCTCCAGTCTCTTTCTTATGCTTCCAATGAAGCCGTGTAAAAGAGCAGAGGGTGTAATTGAGAAGCTATAGACTAAGCAGTCGTGAGGAGCTCAACGTCCAGAGACAAAAGCCTGATCCAGGCACTAACAAGATCTCACAGATAATTATTCTTAGTTACAGGTGCTGGCAAGGAATCCTTCCCTTCTGGCAAAGAAGAATCTTGAGCATACAACTTCTGATGGTCAATGCTGTACCCAAATTCTGTATTCACGGAATCCTTCCCACTGGCTCATGAAAAAGCTAATATGCCACATGTTTATCTTCTAGTGTGCAGCAAATATTTTATGATGGAATATTCTCTCTCTCTCTCTCTCTCTCTCTCTCTCTCTCTCTCTCTCTCTCTGTGTGTGTGTGTGTGTGTGTGTGTGTGTGTGTGTGTGTGTGTGTGTGCAGGGCAGTCCTACATGTCATTCCTCAGGCGTTATATCCTTGTTTTGGAAACAGGCTCTCTCACTGGCCATAAACCCCAGGGGTTGCTTATCAATGCCTTCCCCACTACTGGAATTACAAGTGAACACCATCATGCCTACCTTTTAGGAAAATGTAGCTTCTGGGGACCTACAGGTCCTCAAAGGCCCTTTATGGACTGAGCCATCTTCTAGCCTTAAAGTGGTATTTTAATGGTCACACACAATAGCCCCCTATATAATTTTGCTTTTAAAAAGACAAAAGGTCTTAAATAGTAAAACATGTTATTCTCTTTCTGAGTTAAAATATGGTCTAGTTATACCTTAAGATTTTACTTATTTATTATTTACTATGATTTCTTATTGTTTTAGCTAGGGTTTCCATTGCTATGAAGAGACACCATGACCAAGGCAACTCTCATAAAGAACTACATTTAATTGGGCCTGGCTGACAGTTTCAGAGGTATAGTTCATTATCATCTGTCTTAGTTAGGGTTTTACTGCTGTGAACAGACACCATGACCAAGGCAAGTCTTATGAAGGACATTTAATTGGGCCTGACTTACAGGTTCAGTCCATTATCATCAAGGTGGGAACATGGCAGAATCCAGACAGGCATGGGGCAGGCAGAGTTGAGAGATCTACATCTTCATCTGAAGGCTGCTAGTGGAAGATTGACTTCCAGGCAGCTAGGATGAGGGTCTTATAGCCCACATCTACAGTGACACACCTACTCCAACAGGGCCACACACACTCCAACAGGGCCACACCTTCTAATAGTGTCACTCCCTGGGCCTAGCATATACAAACCATCACATCATCATAGCAAGATGCACCGGAGCATACAGGTAGACATGGTGCTAGAGAAGGAGTTGGGAGTTCTACATCTTGACTGGAACACAACCTGGAGCAAGCAGTTAGGAGGAAACCTTCTGCAATGGCAGGAGCCTGAGCACAGGCGGAGACCTCCAAAGCCCACCCCCACAGTGACACACTTTCTCCAACAAGGCCACACCTCCTAACTGTACCACTGCCTATGGGCCAAGCATCTTCTAACTTTCCTACTTATACAGTACCATGCTGACCTCAAACGTTTCTTCTACCTCAGTCTCTCCGGTACTTGTATCATGGTTATGAATCATTACATCTGGCAAAGAATTTATTTCTTTTTTTTTTTTAATTAATTTATTTATTTATATTTATTTATGTTATGTATATGAGTATATTGTAGCTGTACAGATGGTCATGAGCCTTCATGTGGTTGTTGGGAATTGAAATTTTAGGACCTCTGCTCCCTCCGGTCGGCCCGCTCACTCTGCTTACTCAGTCCCTGCTTGCTCTGGCCCAAAGATTTATTTATTATTATACGTAAGTACACTGTAGCTGTCTTCAGATGCACCAGAAGAGAGCATCAGATCTCATTACAGATGGTTGTGAGCCACCATGTGGTTGCTGGGATTTGAACTCAGGACCTTCTGAAGAGAGGTCAGTGTGTGCTCTTACCCACTGAGCCATGTCTCCAGCCTGAATTTATTTCTTAATATTATGATAATAATAACAACAGACTGAGGAATGATTTATAAGGGGTATATAGGGTAAGATGGGTGTGGTGGCACATACCTATAGTCCTAGTACTCAGGACCGGGCAGAAGGATGGCCATGAGTTCAAGTGTATGTGTTGGGGGATGGTGTCAAAATCCTAAAATGCATTATAAGACAAAGAACACCTGTTGAGGTTTGATGAATTGCTATGTATTATAATGCTAAATCCTTTACCCAAAGGTCCAGGTTGATGAGTGAATTCTCAGGTTTACAAACTTTTGTTGTGCAAACCTTGTTCCTTGATTTAAAACTATTGGTTAAATGGCTACAGCCAATTACTAGAGGGATTAAAGGAGGTGGGTTTCTAGTAACCGGGTTGGAGCAGAGAGCTGAGGAGAGGAGAGGAGNCCATGAGGTAGAGTTGGAGGAAGAGGGGGGGGAAGGAGGAAGAGAAGAAAGAAGAAGAATGAAGAGGAGAGAGCTGACATGAGGGAGAGGAACCATGAACACGTGGCCAGGAGAAACAGCGAGTATCTGGGGTACACCGCTGGGGAGGTAGCCATGCCAGCAGTTAGAAGAGTAGATTAGGGGTGACCCCCCAGGAATTGTCAAAGCCGAATAAAGTAACAATAGTCACAGTCTCATTTATTTGTAAGCTAGTCAGGGATAAGCTTAAAGTGAATTAGAGGTAGAAACAGGGTGAAGAGCTTCGATGCTGGTACAAATGTCTATTTCAACACAGCAAACTGCTGCTTTCTCAGAATTGCTACATCTCCTGAAGGGATTCTGGGCTTGAATCACTATAAATTCGGCTCTCTATAAACTCGTTTCTTGTAGTACACTGCAGCCCTAAGTAATTAACCTAACTTAAGACACTGAGAAGTCTAACCAGGCTATTTTAAGGGTTCAGTGTGCTTTTGAGATTATAGCTAAAATGTATGTTATTTGTTTCTTGTCTTCCCTGTTCAGTTTTCATTAAATCACTAAAGCTCTGTCTTCAATCATGCTTCAGTGTGGTCTCAAGTGCCCTGTAGTTTTAAGAATTGTACAAAAGTCCAACCACTCCCCACCAAACAAAGTACTGGCCTCAAAGAATGGCAGCTGCCGAGGTTTACAATCTTCTGGGAAGATCTGGCCATTTTTAAGGGATGCGTGTCTTGAGTAGAATTTTATTCTCCATCATTCTAGACATTAACAACTTCTTCCCAGAGACAGCAGAGAGCAGCTAGGAAGACCTTTCACATCCCCGACGGTGTTCTTAACTAGCCATGGCCACTCCGTCAGCTTTGACTGTTCTGATTGGAATATTTTCCCATCTTTAGTGAGGGAAAAATTTTTCACTGTCATTTATGCATGTGATGTTTACACAACACAGTGATCCAGTGACCACAATTCAGACTCTAGAAAAATATGCAGGGAAAAACGATCTGCTTTTATTTTGTTTTTAAAGAAATGATGAGGGACTGGAGAGAGAAATTAGAAATGAAAAGTCGATTGCAGTGAAGATCTTACGTGGATTCTGCTGAAGCAAACTACAAACTCATCAGCTTTGTGAGAATTAAAATTTTGAAAATGGACCAAGTATCTCATGACGTTAAGAAAATGGTTATTTTAATGGGGTGGAGAGACGCATGCTCAGTGGTCAATAGCACTGACTGCTCTTTCAGAGGACCCCGTTCAGTTACCAGCACCCCTAGGGAAGCTCACAACCATAACTGTAACCAAACCGTAGCCCAGCGCCCTCTTCTGACCTCCCAAGACACTGCATGCCTGTGGTTCACAGATACACCATTACACATTAAATAAAATGGAAAAAAAAATAACTATTCTAAGTGTTACAAGGTACTGTGGCAGTAAGCCTTATCTTTCAGAATATAAATATGTAATGTGATAATTAACTTGTATGCATACAAAAAATGTAAGGTGGTGTCTAGCTGCAAATGTATTCTTTGTCCAACAGATTATCATTTCTAGGGCTGGGGGTGTAGTGTAGCTCAGTAACGGAGTCTGGCACACTTGATATATACGGTCAATGAATGAAGCCAAGATGCGCACTAGCCATGTGGCAGCAAACGCTGCTTACCCTGGTCAGCAGGCCAGCTGGGAGGACTTCCCCTTGAGTTTATAAGCCTGTGCTTATAAGCCTAGCTGGATCTCAGAGGTGTGAATAATCCCCAGGAGGGCTAGACTGTTCCAGGATTCTTCAGTCATCGGCATCAGAACTTTCTCCCTGGGTTTCACAGAGGCGCCAAGTACCTGGTCACACTTCTTTTCCACACCTAATCAATGAATGACTGACAACTAGTCAGATTTACAAAATGTCTCCTAATGGCTCTGTAATTCTAACACCACAGATGTGTAAATAGGATTCTGCCAGGAAGCCTTCATTCCTAGAGGATGTGTTGACATTCCATTTGAGTTCAAGAGTCTTTGTGGGAGGGTGTTAAATGTCTTTCTTGAGTATAACAGATTAGGCAAATGAGGGGAGTGAAGACTCTTCATTGCCAAATGATCTTTTTTTGTTTTGTTTTTACTAACAGATTGACCTTCCTTAACTGTAACAAATTAGTCTTTTCACTCCCAATGTCAACGAAAATTAAATTGTTTAAAGAACTCACTTTCCAAGAAATTTAATATTATTGGTTTAATTGGAAAAATGAGCACATTCACAGAAGTGTCTCTGGAAAAAGAGAGGTGTCCATCTAAGAGTCCAGCCACATAGATCAGGGAGGTAAAGACCCTGGGCCAATCTTCAGGAGGGCAAAGGGGATGAGCCTATACAATAGACACCAGTAAGGCGGGAAGAAAATACCTAGGCAGCCACTGTCCTCCCAGGGGGCCTTTCCAGGCCTTCCTGTCACACTCTGGAGGAGGCTCCGTGACAATCCTAACTGCCCCAGTCTGGAAATAAGTCTCTCCCTCCCTCCACTGTCTGAGAATGTGTGCACACGTCACCTCCAATGCATGAAGAAATCCACCCATCCAGGTGCTCAAACTACAGGAAGGTTTTGGGTGTGAATTTGTACAATCACTTTGGGGGTTATCTTCAATACAGCCTATTTCTCTTAGGAGGAAGAGCACTGACTTTTGCTTTAATATGCTTGAACCGACTATTAGATATATCCTCTTTCTAGACCCATCACCCATATGTTCACAGTTCTCCAGGGAGCTTGTGTCCCTTTCTCTTGTAAAAATCACCCCTCCCACACACATCTCTGCATGCTACAGCAATGTCTGCTTGACTACACTGAGGGTGAGGGTGGGAAGGAATAATTACCTGTTTAACCAAAATATCTCAGAGAAATAGCCTTTGGTAGTAAGAGGACAACTTTTAACTCCTGCTCCCCAAACAAGAGAAACAAACAAAACCACCAACTCCTAGAATCAAAGAGATTCTCCCAGATTCACCCAAAAGGCAAGTCCACACAACACCACCACACCAACAGAAAGGACTCAAAGGCCTTAGGGAACAAACTGTAAAATTTCCAAAGGTATTAAGGAGATTGGTTCATTTGAAAGAGAGTTACACATCTCCTGAACTCTCAGCATTGGTTTTTAATCTGCCTAATTAACCATTGGAAACAAGGCACCCAGCAAACAAAAAACAAACAGTGAGCATCACTGAGGTGCTACGTAGGCCTGCACTGGCAACATTCTGCTCTCACACTGCGTCCACATCAGCTCCAACACATGGGGGACCTGCGTAATCACATGTTCAACCCATGTTCATTAAATCTCTACTATATGCTGGGCGTTGGGACTCAAACCAAACAAATGTATACATACACACACACACACACACACACACACACACACACACGACGCACATGCACACAGACACACATGTGCACATACACTCATACACATGCGTGCACACTCACACAATTTATGCCCCTTGTAAGTCTGGCAAGAGAAAGGACAGTGCACAAACAGAAGCAAGCATGCTCTGTGTGCTGAGAAGACACCAGGCATTCTGATCTGTCAAATACGATCTGGTTAGTGGTGGAAGCTCTCTTGGCAACGCCTTCATATCTTAAGGAGCTGCAGAAATGAAGTCATGGAAAGAAGTGTGCCTCATGAGTGGACATTACTAATGGCCAAAGTGCACCCCCTTCAGGGAGGGGTGTAACTGCCTGGAGTCACGCCGTCCAAGCTCACACTTGTACCATGCAGCAAGCATACCAGGGGCCCTGGTCGTACACCCTCCAGCTCATACTTCAGTTAGTCATACAAGAGTAACAACAGTCCCTTAGTGACTATTAGTGATTGCTGCAGAGTGAGCCATGGGTTGGGAGGCACCCGTCTGTTGTTGACTGCCACCACAGGGACCTGTCAACAACAGATCACAGATGGATTTCTACTCTCTTCCTGATTACAGGAGCTGGCTGATTGGCAATTTCAGCTTCGCTCTTCTTGCAAGAACTTTGGGTGTTTTGAAGAAATCTGGACGGAACATCTTCCACAGAGACTGCAACTCACTCAGGGACACAGCCATCAGTGCAGGTAGTTCTCAGATTTGGAGAGCAACTAGTTACAAGGTTCCAGAAAAATGTGAGGACAGCCAACTGAATACATATCTCCTTGGTATGGTCCCAGATGTCTGTGACCCCATTATGTCAAGCTAGCCTACTGCCATTTCTAGGTGAGTCTCTCGTCACTCTCCGCTATCCCTGCTATCCCTGCCAGGCTCTGGGGGGTGGGGGGGGGGCGCTGCAGAGGCTGCATAGTAAATGCTCCTCCAAGGGACACTGGCAAAAATGCCCACAGAGGCCTAAAAGCTGCATGAGGGTGCTCCACATTTCTGACACCCAAAGCACTTGTTTTGAGACACTTGCCAGCCACACGCTGGTCACAGTTCTCTCAATGACAAGCTGCCTTTTCCAAATCTCCCAGGCTCATGTAAGAAGGAACATTTCAAAAATGGTATAGAATGACCTCAGCCAGCTTTAAAATGTCAGCCCTTATGTACACTGGAGTAAAATGCATTTCATTTGGTGCAAGTTTGCCCCTTGGCTGTGGTCCACGTCCTGTAGCGACAGAGGCGGTGTGAAGGATACCTGCCCGCTTGTCTCTTCTCATTCCTTTCCTTCCCTGGATTCCTCTGTTGACTCTCGCCCAGGTGTTTACCTCTGTTCTCACAGGTTTCTGTTGGTGATTTTCGTCTCTTACTGGAAGCACCGATGCCAAAGCCTTTGCCAAAATCTTCTTTTTTTCAGACATCCATGAGACAAAAGTGGTTTTTTATAAGTCAGACCATGTGTTCCTTGAGTCCTGAACTGAAAGTTCAAAATATTCTTGGAGAACTAGTTTAATCCAGATGGCCAGTCCCAGACTGTACTCTCCCTAGTTCTTTGTGCTCATTGTGATTTATTTCAGAGGAACATAGGCAGAGAGAGAAAATACGAGAACCTGAAATTCTACCATCCATAATCCCATTACTAACCAAATGACATGTTTACAAGGGTTCCGGAGTTATCCTGGCTCACTTTAGAAGAAGTATCACACAAATTGCTTTTTAAATCTGTTCCATACCATTCCTTTGAGCATATCATACATAAGTCAGACTATGAAAATGATCTTAAGTAAAAAATAACAAGGTAATTCTCCACCATTTACTTGGATTGTTTTAACTCTGTGCTAGTGCTACGTTCCTATATTATTATTGTTGGAGATAGGTATGTTTAAGTTGTGGGTGGCTTTCACTCTTAGAACCACAGCTTTGCTGTGAGGTTGGCTTTCCAGTAACTCCTCCACATTTCGCTATAGTGTTGCCTGTGCATTCCTGTCAACAACTTGGCTTGGTTCCATACAGATGATCACGATGACTGTAGTAATGTGACCAGTAAATACACAAGAGAGTAAAGCTATATCCAGGTAGATGATAAATGTTAGTAGTTTATAGTTAATAGTTCTTAAAAATATAATATATAATAAGGTATATTTAAAGATGTGTGGTCTTTGATTTAGAATCTTATCACTCAGGAGGCTGAGACAGGAGGATTGCAGTGAGTTCAAGGCCAGCCTCAGCAATATAGTGAGATGTGTCATATATATATATATATATATATATATATATATATATATATATACACACACACACACACAAACATATATATACATATATATATGTTATGTATAATTCCAATTGTCACAGAACGCATGTGTTAAAATTACTATTAATTATTTTTGGTGCATTTCAATCATATATTATCATACATATACCTATATAGTCTGAGAGGAAAATTACTATTCTATAAATAACGCAACAATAATAATCCCTTATAGTTGCTACCCTACAGCTAGGAAACCTATATGAGATGCTCACAATTGCTACTGAATCGAAAGGATAAAAGTCTGTACAAAAGCTACAGAAAACTTACGGCTAACATTCACATGTAATGGTGAGATACTAGCTTGCCAACTTAGATTAGGGAAAGGCAAGCTCTCACTATTCCTTTCCAACATCACAGTAAAATCCTACGGAATACTACAAGGAAATAAACACTCAACTCACAGAGGAGTTATATCCAATGAATTTAGGAGCTGAAGATACTGTAATTAAAATACACATTCAATAAACCTACATATAAAATATCATGGCTTCATGGCCTACATTAACTAGGATCAGAACACATCAATCAAGTTGGGCAAAAGCATCTTTGTATAAAAACAACTTTATAATAAGTTAGTGAATGTTTCATACGCTTTATTCACTTCTGCAGCTGGACAGAGTGAAGCCAGAATGGCTGTGAGCATTTGCGCTGTTGTAGGGTTGAAAAATCATAAATCGGATTCTCATAAGATGGAGACTATTTGTAAAAGGCATACTGATTAGAAAGGAGGAAATAAAACCTGTCTTTATTACCCAGCACGATAACTATCTACAGAAAAATGTCAAAAACAACTTAGAAATTTCTTAGAACTCTAGTGGTCAAAACAGAGATTCAAAACTAAAGATTAATATACAAAACCAATTGTTTTCCTATATGCTTACCATGAAGTAAAATTTTAAATTAAAAATACAGTATCAATTATATTATCACTTCCCAAGATAAACTTGTGTGCCATACATGCACATGTTCATGTTGGGGTTCCTGCAAGTACACGCGTCTTCTTCAGTTGCTCTAGACATTACTTTCTGAGATCAGGTCTCTCAATGAACCTAGAACTGTATAATTTGACTAAACTGGCTGGCTAGCCATTTCCACAGACATCCCTGACTCTGCCGCCCCAGAGCTAAGATTATAAATGTGTATTACTCTGTGTTTTTAAAAATTAGTGTAATATTTTCATTAGTTCTTTGAAAATTTCATACAAATTATGTAGGTCATATTCACCTGCCATGCCTCCCAAATTCATCCTTTACTTCTTTTCTTCTTCCCAACATCATGCCCCCCGTCTTTTTTAGTAACCCACATCCAGTTTGTGCTGCCTATATACTAGTGGCTGTGGGGCCATCTGCTGAAGCATGGTTGGTCCACCCTGGGCTACATTCTTAGATAAAACTGGCTCCCCCTCTTCCAGAGCTATCAACTGTCAACAGGTCCTTAGTCAAGAGTTATGGCTTGGGAGCCCCTCCCCTTCCCATGCAGAATGACTGCCTGGCTTTTTAAAGTGGATTTTGGGGAGATCAAACTCAGGCTTTATACACAGTAAACACTTTACCAACCGGCCTTTCTTCTTAGCCATCAAAAAGAGTTTTTGTTGTTTGTAACTCTAATAAAATATGTACAAGATCTATATAAGATAAACTATAAAACTATTATTTAAAAAAAACACCCAAGAATTAAGTAAATGAAGACTTCATATCCATGGCTTCTGCTCATGGATATGAAGAAGGCTCAAAACTGTCAAAGTGCCAGTTTCCCTCCATTGATGGATAGGTGGAGGACAGGCGATTTTAAGCAAAGTCTCAGTGAGGCACCTTGTGAAATTTGGCAAGTTAATGCTAAAAGCAGTGGCTCTCAACCTGTAGCTCAGACTCCTTTAAGACCACTGGAAATATCAGGTATTTACATGATGGTTTAGAACAGTAGCAAAATTAGTTTTGAAGTAGCCACAAAAACAATGTTATGGTTGCGGATCACTACAACATGAGGATCTATATGAAAGGGTCGCAGCATCAGGAAGGGTGAGAACCACTGTCCTAAATTTTCCATAAAGAGGCAAAAGGCTTGGGATAGCTAATACAATAGGAAAGAGAAGCATAAAGTTGAAAGACTGGCTGTCTTGGTTTGCTTCTCTGTTATTGTGATAAACACCATAAGCAAAAGAAACCTAGGGAGGAAAGGGTTCATCTGCGCTCACAGTTCCATTATCCACGGAAGCTGGAGGCAGGAACTGAAGCAGACACCATGGAAGAATGCAACTCACTGGCTGGCTTCCTTTGCTAATGGCCAGCCTGCTTTCCTATACGCCCAGGACCACCTGCCCAGGGGTGGCACTGTCCAGGGCGGTCTGAGCCATCTCACATGAATCATCAACCAAGACGATGCCCCGACAGCCACGCCCACCCTGACAGCCACGCCCACAAGCCAATCAGATGGAACTCTTCACTCAAGTTTCCTTCCTCCCAGGTGTGTCAACTTGGCAACTGAGACTTTAGCCATTGCACTGGTGTTACTCAAATTCACAACTTCCTGTGAACCACGATAATCAAACCAATGTGATACTAGCTAGCAGGAAAACAAGCAAAACCAGATGAACTGGTGAATGAAAGAAAAATGAGTCTGCACCGAGTGAGCAAAAGCCACACAATGGAACAAAAGTCTTTCCAATAATTGACCTTAGCTCTTCAAAAAACTAACCCAAACGGATCATAGACTTGAATGTAAACTGTAAAACTTGAATCTCCTGGAAGATACCACAGGGAATGATAACTAGGCAGTCACTGGCAGACAGGGCGGTCACGTCTTAAACAGGACACTGAACACATAGGCCACAAAAGAAAGAACTGCTAGCTTGGATTTGAGGACTGCTGTTTTGGCCAGACATGGTGGCACTCACATTTCATCCCAGCACTTGGGAAACAGAGGCAGGTGGATCTCTGTGAGTTCTAGACCAGCCTGGTCTACACAGTAAGTTTCAGGCCAGACATGATAGTAAGACACACACTCACACTCACACTCACTCTCTCACTCTCTGTCTCTGTCTCTCTCTGTCTCTCTCTCTCTCTCTCTCTCTCTGTTGCCAATGAAAAAGACACTGTCAAGAATCAGAACACAAGCTGCAGACTAGATTTATTTTCAAGAAATTTCTGACACAGAAGCTATACAAAAATGTAAACATTTTTAAAAAGCTGTTAAAAACCCCCAGTGAAGTCAACCAGACTAGAAAGTACAGCAAAGACTTGAACACACACTTTAGCAAAGGAGGTAAACAGATGGCAAAAGAGAAAAGAAAAAAAGCACATAAAAATTTAATCAATAACTCCTGCCCTGAGGGGCTTACAAAGAAACAACAGTGAAGCAGCTCTGTAATGGCATGGGGTGGGCAGACAGCAGCAGCGACAGGACGGACAGGCAGACAGCAGCAGCAACAGGAAGGATGTAAAACCACAGAAATGCTCCTGGTGGGAGGGCAAGATGGCACAGCCACCGTGAAAGACAGTTTGGCAGGGTCTCCCAGAACATCATTCGTCCTATTATCTGGAAGTTGCATTCCTATTCATTTATCCAATGCATTGAAACTTACACTGGCAAGAGAGACTAAGCCTGCACACAGATGTCCATAACCAACTGTCAGAACTTAGAGACGACCAAGATACATTAAGTGAATGAGTAAACTGAGGCACAAATGGCACATGAGAACAGAGTTGTCAGGACATGAAAAGGTGTGACAGAGACAAATGTATGCATATTACGAAGTGAAAAAAGCTGGTATATCATACAGTTCAGTGATGAAACCTTCTAAGATGTAAAAGGAGCAATGCCAGCACTCAGGAGGCAGAGGCAGGCAGGTTTCTGAGTTTGAAGCCAGCCTGGTCTACAGAGTGAGTTCCAGGACAGCCAGGGCTACACAAAGAAACCCTGTCTCAAAAAACCAAACCAAACCAAACCAAACCAAACAAACAAAAAAAGGAGCGATGCTTGCCAGTGGCTAGTGGGCAGAGAGAGAAACAGGGAGCATAGAGGACATTTTAGGACGGTGCAACTTTCCTGTAAGGTATTGTTATAATGGATATGTGATATCATATATCTAAGCTTGTAGAGTTTGCACCAAGAATAACTCCTACTGTAAACTATGGATTTGGGACAATAATAATAAGCTACTGAAAGTCCATCAGTTGTAATGAATGTATTATTCTGGTAAGGAGGTCGGTAATGGCTGAGGCTATGTATGTGCAGGAATAGGGAGGGTATAAGAATATTCTTTATTGCTATGAAGTTAAATGTATACAAATGAATACAATATATTCTAGAAAGAAGAAAATCATATATATACTAAAATCACACACACACACACACACACACACACACACACACGCATGCACACACGCATGCACACACACATATGCACGCATGCACACACATACACATACACATACACATACACATACACATACACATACACATACACAGACTCCTCCTTCCTGCCCATCCCAAAATCTCTGTTCACTGTGTCAGTATTACAAGGAACTCTGCTAACAATTTATCAAAAGCCCAGGACATATCAAGATGGTGCTAAAAGATCCAGCCAAGTCACTGACCCAATAGTAGAAAGCTCACCGGTTCCTTCCACACATGCACCCCAGTGTACACAGACATCCAGTCCTGTGCCAAGTGCCCACACCTGGGACTCCTGGCTAGACAACGTGCACTTGCAAGGCCCTGTCGTGTAAATCATGATTCACGCACAGCCACATGCGCACATTGCAATCAGAGCAGCTTCAAAACAGTGAGCTCCGTCCTCACCCAGGAGAGTCTGGTTTACTAGGTGGGGGCCAAGGCAGGGGAGAGGAAGAACAGGTTTTTGTTATTGTTGTTTGTTTGTTTGTCTTTGTTTTTTTCAGAATCAGATGACTCAAATGTTCACTAAGACTGAAAACCACCAAAATCCACTGATCTCACTGATTCGGAAGCTGCCTTAAAAATGTCCACTCATCCAGCAACCACGTGCAGGGCAGGCTGCCTACCTCAGCACTTGGATCCAGCGTCTTGCTCCTTACAAATATTCACTTTCATATTAATGGAAATAAATTGCTGTTCTTCTAACAAAGGCCAGTGTCAGCAGTACTTGGATGGGACCTAATCCTTCCCGTGCATAAGGCTGATGGGACGGCAGCTGCCATGCACTTGCCCGTTATTAAATCACTTTTTGAGCAATTTAATTGGAGCGTTTGTGTCTATTTTATGTCCTGCTTTGGAAAAGTCTAAGTTAGTTGAACAAATGATAACTTTTCCCTTTTTCATGACATACTATTTATAAAAATGCATTTTATCTACACATTGAGGGAAGAAAAGTAGCTTCCCTGAATTTTCAATTTTCCACCATGAACACAGTGATAATTCTGATGATGAAGTAGCGCTGATAAGACCTAGGAAGTTTTCTCTGGGGAACACAGCGTTAAGTGAGAAGGCAGCACAGGCTCTGGCTGTCTCTGGCTTCTGGGTCAAGAGGCTGTGGGGACCTTTTCCCTGGAATGGCTTTTTCTCTTTTGCTTGAGCCGAGGAGACAGGAATGCCTGAGCGCTCAACACACCAACAATCCTGACCACAAAGATCACAGAACCTGTTCACCAAGTAGACTTTGAAAATAAAACTTGGCTCTTGTGATTAGCCATACCTCATTTTCTCTGCAAGACTCCGACATGTTTTTGCTGCTTGCTCATTCAGAGCTACATGCAGAGAAGACAGGAAGGAGAGTTCAAATCCACACGTGCTATTTGACAATAAAAACACATATGACCCGTCCTTTCTGTAGCCAGCAAAATCTATATCTATACACTCACACATACATATATATATATATATATATATATATATATATATATATATATATATATACAAACATACATATACATGTATATATATGTGTATATATATATATATACATGGGATCCCTAGGAAAGTAAGTGAACTACTCTGCTTTTGTGTGTGTGTGTGTGTGTGTGCACGCGCGCGTGCACATGAGAGAGTGTACACATAGGTGCACATGTATGCCAGCATATGTATGTGCATGGAGGCCACATGCCAACTTTCAGGACCTTGCTGAGGCAGGGTCTCTGTTTGGCTAATGTACTGCATACTGGCTGATGGGACTAGAGAACAGACACCCACTAGCTGTCCTCTGACTTCCACACATGTAACACGACACACAGGTCCCCATACACAGCCACACGAATATAAATAAATGTAAAGAAGGGTAAACCAGCCAGTGAGGAGTAGAGCATCATAGATAAAGACTGAATACACCACCAAGAGAGGTGTGTCCTTATAGCAGCTCAGCAGGCAGACAGAAACCACCCACACACAAGCAAAAGCCATGCTGGGTGTCAGCACAAAACCTACATGTAATCAAGACTGAGAATAAAAGACCAGCCTGAGCCTACAGAACAATCTACACAAGTCAATCTCCCGCTCTCCCTCACTTTTCCCCTTTCCCTGCTTTTGCAATAGAAAAAGCAATGGAGATTAGACTCTGGGAGATCTACAGAAAACAAGAGCCCCTCCTCATCTCTCTGCAACAGCCCTGGTGACCTTTGAATATCTCTGTGTTCTACTGATGGACATACTCCATTATTAGACTATTCATAATCCTTTTTAAGTATTTTTAAAATAAAAGCAATTTTTTCTCTCTAGATTCTTTTAAAACATTTTTGTGTATCTGCCTGTGCTGAGTATATATTCTCTCTCTCTCTCTCTCTCTCTCTCTCTCTCTCTCTCTGTGTGTGTGTGTGTGTGTGTGTGTGTGTGTGTGTGTGTATGTGCATAGTTACCCTTGGAGGCCAAAAGAGTCACTGGATCCCCTGAGGCTGGAGTTACAGTTAGTGTGAGCCATATGACATGGGGGCTGGGAACCAAACTTGGATCTTCTGGAAGATCAGAAAGCACCATATCTCTACCCACTGTCTTTAATATTTATTCTTCCCAACACTTGAGAGCTATCCCAGCACCTAATGGGTGTCAGACAAGCGTCTCTGAGCCACGTTTCTGCTCTTCTTCTAACTTCCTAGTCATTGCTTCTATTTCTGATTTTTTAAAAACTAATACTGATAAAAAAATCAAATAAAATTCTGTTTCCTCCAGACATACTCAGACATTTAACAACAATGACCATGGCATCTCTGACAGGTGCCCCTCCTAGTTACAACCCCTCTAGTCACTTCATAAGGAAACAGGGCACCAATTTGCATTTAACACGGTTACTCTGGGTTCACTATGGCCCAGGAATATACAAGAAGCCAATGATCAGTCAATGGCTTTCTAGAGAAGATATGTAATTGCCTGAATACTTACTTATCATCAAGATGGTACCTGCTGGAAATGTGTGTCACAGGCACAGGGCACTGTGCACGTTTCACTGTTAATAGGTCATTAGAGTCTGTTTTTAAATGTAGTAGACAGAAATAATGAATCAAGCACTGTGTGGGAGTTTATATGGTATAAAATACCAAGTTCAGACTGGTAGGTACATTTAATGTGTACATGAGTCACCAGGATATCTTGGATTAAAAAACAAAACAAAAACAGGGTCTGATTCAGTTGTGACAGGTGGGAATTACAACCTGCCTTCCTCGTAAGCATCCAGATGAATGACAGGCACGATGCTGGTACAGGAGTCACACTGTGAGCAGCCAAATAGAGACTATTAGACCACAGGCAAGCAATCGCCATACTGGAAACACAGTCTACCAGTTATCCAGCGATTCTCTTGGCAGTCCGTTGTCCACTGCCATGAATAAATCAAGAGAATTCAAAACACCTAGTCTCTAAAAGAACTACAAGTGTGTGCATTTTCTGCTCCAAAGTAAGAACTCCTAGATAAAGCAGGAGTGCCTAAATCACGTGTAGAGCTCTGCAGGTGCCCAGGTAGGCACAGAATATTCACTGTTCTCCATGTTTCAACCTACTCTTTCTGCACCAAGTGTGAATACAGGGCCTGGGAAGCTTCTGGAATATATTTGGACAGAGGACATCCTTAGCAAGATACTAACCAACATTTACCATTGTATTCCCACAACGGAACACCACAACGCCCCAAAACGAAATTTCCTGAAGTGTCTGTGTGCTCATTCAAATATGTGCTTGTTCACTAAAAACAAACTGGAGAATCTTTTCTTTGAAAAACCTGAGAACAGGGTTCTCAAACTCTATGCAGAGCAAAGCCATACGTCAAACAAAATCTGAGGGGGAGGGAGAAGACATGACATCAGTACAAGGTTAATTTTTTCAAAGAATAAAGATCGAAATAAATCTAAAATTTTAACACTTAAAATGGTACAATAAAACTAACTTAAAGAGTAAGACTTAAAAGTTCAAGTTAGAGTTTAAAGTATTTCACTACTTAGTAAATAAAAGCAGGGACTGACCATGATTGTACACACTTGGAATCCTACCATTCCGGTAAGTGAAGCAAGAAACCCCTGAGCTTGGGCTAGCCCCAGCTACACACGAAGGCCTTGTCAGAAAAGGGAAGGGGAGGGGGAGAGGAAGAGTAGAAAAGTAGACAAAAAGTAATACAATATGTTCAAAAGCTACATGAGGGCGCATGTTAGGGCCACCAGAGAAAAGGTGACCACTCCATGACACCTTTTTGACAAGGGCCACTGTCTGAAATAACTGCTATCTGGGTATCGCTGCCTTTGGCAGGGCCAGTTGATCCTCCTAGTGAACTGCGTGTAACACCCAGGGGAACGCTCAAAGACATCTTTATGACTTCCCATGACCCACAAAACCAACCTGAGTTAGCAATTACCATAAATTCTAATCTTTTGTCAGCTCTGTCCACTTGAACATGAATTCTCAGGCAGGCACCACGTCTGATACACCTAGCATCACAAGTCTAAACAGGGGTGTACTGAGTGGATGGCCAAGTGCCGGGGTGAACCACGCTGGGGAGGACAGGGCAGAAGAATGAGGAAGCTGGTGGAGAAAACCGGTGGGTTATGGTTTGTTGGGGATTTGATTTGTGCTTACGGGGAATTCAAGCGTGCCCTGTGGGTCCCAGCCAACAATTGGCTTTTTGACTGATCAATAAAGAGCCAGTGACCAATGGTTGGGCAGGAAGACAGAGGCGGGACTTTAAGGATTCCCAGAGAGGAAACACAAGAGAAGGGAAGGAAGGAGTCCGTCAAGAGAGGGGCATAGAATGGACCAAGCCATGAAGGAGCAGGAGGGTGAGATGGACAAAATGTGCTGCAAAGGGAAAGCGGCCCCATGGAGGGCTGCCCAGAAGGGAGCAGGGTAACAAAGATAAAATATAGATTTAGGAAGTGTTAGCTCAGGAATACCGGAGGGGAGTGTGTGCTAGCCATGTGCAGGTTCAGAAGTGCCCAGGCATTGAGCTAGTTAAGGCAGATTAAAATATAAAAGCAGTATATGTGCGTTTATTTCTGCCTGAGATCCAGAGCATCCGGGGTGGGTGGAGCTCAGAGCATTTTAATTTATTACCACTACAGGGGTAGGATGTGAAGCACCGACCCTCCAGGATTTAAGGTGATGCCCAGTGCTGTTCACACAACAGAGCAGCTGAAACTGTGCCCTGCCTGTAGCATCCCTGTCCCAACTCAGTCACCAAAGCAGGGCTTTCTCCATACCACACTGACTCAGCAAGTCCCAGGATGCAGTTAATACAGAGTAGCCTACAAATATCTCTGGTGGACTTCGGAGAGATGATCTACACCTCTCAGGATGAGTTAGGACTTTCTAAGAACAGTGCGGACCATCAGTTCCCTACTTCGAAGAAGGGACCAAGTGTTGAGATCATGTTGTGCTTGAGTGTTTTGTTGATAAAAAATAACACGTTAAATTACTTCTTTGTACCTTTCAACAAATTTCAGAATGTGCTGATTTCAAGATGGCTTTCTCAGTTGGAGAAATGGTTCAATGATTAATAAGAGACCCTCTTAACCTTGCAGAAAATCCCAGTTCAATTCCCAGCACCCACAACACCATATCAGGTGGGTTACAAACCCTCTTACCCTAATTCCAGATGATCCAACACTCCTGTTTGAACTCCCTGGGCACCTGCACTTACTTGAGGGTGGTTATGCACGTGTGCGGAGGGTGGGGGTGGGGGCGAGTGTGTACACACACATACACAAACACACACCAATTTAAAAAACAATTCCTCTTTTAAAGCAGTCTTGAGTCTAGACTTCCAAGTTATGCTTATTTTTCGAGTGATGGAGAAACTTGTCCCAAATCCGTCATTCTCACAGACTTCCTCCTCCTTCTCCTCCTGAAGAAAGCTGTACCAAGTCCAAGGCATGCAGTGTGTTTACCCAACTGTCTCCATTTTCTGAGACTCAGATGAAGAATGTAAGACTTCCCGTGGCTGCTCTTCCAGGAATGGTATACTAACAGATTTCAGGAATTGTTGAAGTTCCAAATTTTCATGCTATAACTTTTCAACTACATTTGTCAGAATGATGGCTCAGAATGTTCCTCTCATCTGGGACCCCTGGTAGTTAGAGTTGTCTCAGCTTCTAACTCCAGTGAGTGGCCACCCTTCTATCATGGCTGTACTAGGCTCCACCTCTTGCAGGCCCTTTTCCTGTTTTACTGCTTAAAGTCAGTCTCTCTCTCTCTCTCTCTCTCTCTCTCTCTCTCTCTCTGTGTGTGTGTGTGTGTGTGTGTGTGTGTGTGTATTTTCTAATGCAGAAAAACCAGTTCTTGGGCTCCGTTTGCTCTTCTGGCTAATGATCCTACAGCCCTCATTTTAGATTAGGCCTCCAAAAGACCTTCCATCCTGAATTCCTATGCATGTTAAATGTTTATTTTGGGATTGCAACAACATCATCCCGAAGATGAAATTACATACTAGTCAAAGGAACTGAATTCCAGGCTGTCTTGCTATACCCATAAGGAATTTATCAAAGTTGGAATATACTAGCATCAAGGAACCACTCCAGAAATCATGTAGGCGTCTAAAGACAGCCATGAAAACCCAGGTCAAAGCTAGTAATGACTTTTTTTAATAAAGAAAAAAATTACATTCATTTGGGGGGTGGTGTATGTGTGTGTGAGCACGTGTGCATGCGCATGCCAAGGTCAACGGACAACTTGGTCAGTTCAGGTTACCAGGCTCAGCAGCAAGAACCTTCGTGCACAGAAACATCTTTCCAGCCCTTGTAATGACTTTTAAAGACGGGATAAGACTACAGGGACTGGGGGAAGGACTGACTGAGGAAAGTATTCACTGTGCCAGCATGAGGACCTAGTTCAGACCCCCAGCACCCTTGTGCAAAGTCTATGTGTGTGCACATAATCCCAGCACTAGGGAAGCAGCAACAAGTGGATCCAAGTGGAGCGCCTCAGCTGGCCAGGCTAGCTGATTCATCAAGTTCAAGGTTCAGGGAGAGACTGTCTCAAAAACATCAAATGAAGAGCAATTAAAGAGACACCCAATGTTAACATCTGGCTCCCATTCATACATGTGTACAAGTGTGCAAGTGAACATACACAGATACATATGCCATATACACAGACAAAAGGAACATGCTCTAAATATCTATTTCTTCCTTTTGTCCAATGAACAGGAAATTACCAAAATGTCCCCAGATACAGCAATCAGCCAGCAATTACAATGCGCCAGTGCAGAACTGAAGTCTTTTCTCATTTACTAAACAATCAAGTAAGGCGTTGTGAAATCCAAAGGCATGGATTCAGCCTAGAAAAGAGAACTGCAAACTCTCAAGTGTCTTGTCTTCTGGCCTGCAGTGTTATTTTCCAGCCCTGGCTGGAAGGGATGTGGTTATACAGAAAGTAGATTCAGGCGTGCGTTCTTGTAATCTAACCCACCAAATATGTAAAACATCGAAAACATGCTGACTTCAAAAAAGCAATGACAACCCACTCCTACTTCCAGGAGGTCACCACCCTAGAAATGTAGGTGAATTTTCAGGTTGATGCAATCAACATGACCATGGCAATCAGTTGGCTGCTAGCTAACTTTAGGGAAACATCTCTGGCATTACTTTTCTTTAAAGTTATTTTTCTTGATGTTCTTTTTAAAAAGAATTTTACATGTTTCCTCCCTTCCCTCACTCACGCCTTTCTCCTTCTCATCATTCATTTAAGCCTTCAACAGTAATTTAATAGTTCTCCTGGTCTGGGCAAGGTTCTAAGGACTGCTCTACCTGAGATGATAATGCCCTGTCCTCTGCTCTCTCTGTCTGGCCCAAGTTCCACCCAGCTCTCTCTGCTCTGATACTCCAGCTCATCCATGATCCCTTTACTCTAGCCAACCTCAGCACCCAGTTGTCACGGTCTGGATGTGAACTGTCTGCCACAGGCTCATATGTCTAAATAGTTGGTCCCCAGATGATGGCACCTTCCATTAGAGAGGAAGGAAAATTTCCAAGTAACCCCCTGTAATTTAAATCAAAAGGGGCCATTTGAGAAATGTCTACGGTGGTGCAACAGAAGGAGAGACTACCCTCCCTGCAGGAGAGCCGTGGGAGGTGGGAGGGAAGAGAGTGGGTAGCCAGGAGCTGGTAGCACACACACATGTTCCAGCTCGGTTCTGGGAGTGTGACTACGCTCAAGCAAGGAGAGGGAGGATGCTCCCAACCAAGGGGAGCACAGAAAACCAGAGCTGAAAAGTGCAGACTCTCAGGGGCTAGCTAGAACAGCAGATGGGTGGAGAAGGCGGTGTGAAGTACACAGATGGGACTGCAGGAGTCAGGCTCTGCCCAGACCTCTGCCCAGACACTTCAGCACATCTACAATCTCTTACCTCAGCCTACAGTCTCAATCTTGCCTACAGTCTAGCTGTCCTCAGCACCCTGTTGTGACGGTCTGGATGGGAACTGTCTCCCATGGGCCCGTGTGTTTAAATGCTTGTTTCCCAGAGGATGGCACTCACTGTTTAGGGAGTTTGTGAAATGTTCTGGACATGAGGTCTAGCTGGGGGACATCAGGCCATAGAGTTATAGACTTACATGACTTCCAGTCTTGTTCTCTACTTTTTGATCTTCGCCATGAGAAGACACTGCTTGCTACTGCAAGCTCCTGCCACCACAGGCTGTCCAGGGGCCACCCACATGCCTTCTTCACTGTGATGGAGAAGTCTGTGACCCTAGTGTTAATTCCCCACAATGTTAGTCACTGTGAATTTGTTATCAATCAATCAATCAATCAATCAATCCTGGAAAGGGGCCATAGATGGAGCTTGGTGCTAGAGCACTGGACCAGCATGTGTAAAGCTGGGCCTGATCCATTATAGTGATGACATTCAGAAACATCTAGCATTGTCCAGGGTTGTGAGGGCCTTCCACTGTGTCAGTATCTTGATTGGAAACTCATTCTTGGGCTGTTGAGATGGCTCAGTGGGTAAGAGCACCCAACTGCTCTTCTGAAGGTGATAAGTTCAAATCCCATCCACATGGTGGCTCACAACCATCCATAACAAGATCTGGCGCCCTCTTCTGGAGTGTCTGAAGACAGCTACAGTGTACTTACATATAATAAATAAAATAAATCTTAAAAAAAAAAAAAAGAAACTCATTCTTTAGTGCTACAGAAGAAATAGGAAGGATCTTTGGTTTGCTGTGTTCTAAACCATGCAGGCCGCACAGTCCAGAGAGTTTGAGAACCCTGGCCTGGCTCAGCAGTGGTCTCCATGGGACCTAGAGGCAGAGAAGTCGAGCAACCAAGGGTTACCCTGCCCTGCTTCATTTTCTGACTATGCACCTACTTCTTGGATCTCTCGCTAAGACTTGTGGCATTTCTTAGCAACCTGGACAAAAACAACTCAAACAGCTTATCAATTTCCACCTAGTTTACAGGAAGAAAGTCAGGGAGGGCTTCAGAGAAACAAGGTCAAGGAGGCGTCTCAGTCCTAGGAAGCAAGAGTTTACAGGAGCATCCAGCATCCTCTGACTAGTCAAGTGTGAGCATCGCTCTTATACTGGCTATTCTCAAGGCTGGCTGTTGCTATTGGGTCCCCCTGTTAGAAACACTGGTGGTCCAGTGGGCATTAACCAGAAAGCCCACTGTATACGTGATCTGTTTCCATATGTTGCAATATGGAAATGAGTACATTCTAGGTATAAAATGAGGAAACAAAAAAGTAAAGCATTTAAAGTGATAAAATGTTAGCAGGAATGTTACATAAAGCATTAGAATTAAAGAAATAGGCTTTCTATTTTAATACCAGCAGCCTATGTAAGATTCTTGCAAAAAGATCTTGAGTACATTAGGTTCTTTAGTAATTTAGTAACAAATACTATTTTCATTTCCCTTTCACTTAAATACGCTGCAATTTAGTGTCATTATATCATAATAAAATTTAAATAATCTCCAACATTTTTTTCTTTGCTCCAGCATTCTTTCTTAGTTAATAATTTTAGGGCACTACAAAAAGTTATTATATAACAAACTTGCAGTTTTTCGGTCACTTCTATTATTTTAACCAATTTTTATTCTTTATAACACCCCATGATATGTGTTTTTAACATCTCATAACTTTACATGTGATGAAAATTTAACAAAATAAAAATTGCTTTGTAATTTACAATGCCTCAGTGGCTCTCTGAGACATTCTTCTAGGACTCTGTATTAACAACAATAATACCTTTCGTTTTCTTTAAGGTGAGGGGATAGAGGAAGTGATATAGAGAAAGGGTACAATGTAGCTCAGGCTAGCCACAAACTTAACTATGTAGTGAAGATATCCTTAACCCCTGTATTTCCATCTCCCAGGCTACACCACTCTGCCTGATCTACAGAGTGGAACTCAAACCCAAGACTTTGGGAATAGTGGGCAAGTACTCGTCTAACTGAGCTATAGCCACAGTCCATAGGAATAGCTGTCTGGGGCTACAGAGATGGTTCACAGTAAGAATCCTTCCTGCTCTTCCACAGGAATGGGTCTCACACAATGGCATCTAACTACAAAGCCTGGAAATGCAAACATCTCTTGAAGACTCTGTGAGCATTCATGGGGAAATGCACATAGACAAATCTCTCTCTCTCTCTCTCTCTCTCTCTCTCTCTCTCTCTATCTATATGTATATATATGCATATGTATATATATATGTATATATGCATATGTGTATATATATATATATATGTATATATATATATATATATATGTATATATACACACACGCGACTTAGAAGCAATTTATCTCCCTTTGCCTTCCTTGTCTATGCAGCAGAGAACTCAATAAAATAAGAGATACAATCACAATGGAGAAATTACAAATTTAAGGACTTTGTTTAAATAAGCAATTACTAGATTTAAGTGTATTCTGTCTTAAGAAATAAGAACGTACCAGGCTTTGGCACACATGCTTGATCCCAGCACCTGGGAGGCAGAGACAGCCAGATCTCTGAGTCTGGGGCCAGCCTGGTCTACAGAGTGAGTCCAGGATAGCCAGAGCTACACAGAGAGACCCTATCTCAAAGGAAAAAACACTGAAGAGGGGAAAAAAGAGAGGAAGAAAATAAAACTGTGATTTGAGCAGGGCATGAAGAGAGGTCGGCTAGGGTATCACAATGAGATGCTGTCCATCTGCCAAAAAGTGTTTTGAGCTTTTGGGCATTATACATTCCCAGCAGGAATCCTGTTTCTGTGTTCCTACCCACTGCATACAGACTTGTGAAAGCAAATTGTTACTCTATGTAACTTTATTTCCTAATTCATTTGATAAGCTTTTACTGAATAAATATCATGCACCAGGTATTCCTCTAAACGACAAGAAACAAAGGTGAGCAAGGCGTTACTCACATTTCCACTGTGGGTAAGAAGCAGAGACCGGTAACAAGAACCAATGTAACCAAGAATAATGCCTTCCTGGGAAACCTTCGAAAAGAGTTTCAGGAAATAATCTTTACATTGAGACACCACATAAAGTCAATTTAAAAGTCTGGAGAGAGAAAAAAGAAGAAGAAAAATGCTTTCTATACACAAATTGTCCCCAATTTCCCAAGAATACATTTGTCTACAATTCTGAAAGGAAATTCACAGAGAACCTTTAAGAAAGAAATGAAAAGACGCAAAAATCAACCCTTTTATATTTTTCACTTACTCGGGTTGGCAATTTGACTAAGTTGGAAGAGCTGTTGACTGGCAGAGAAGGGGCCTTGGGTTCAGCCCCCACCACTGCATAAAATGGTTGGATGATATAGACAGTACTTAGGAGGTAGAGGCAGGCCTAGGTTACACAGAGGGAGGGAGGAAGAGAGGGAAGGAAGAAGGCAGGGAGGAGAGGTCCCTGTCTAATTTTTAAGTAGGATATCTGAAAGCACCAAGCAATATAGTAAGTATGTTTTGTAAGGAGAAAGACCACTGCTTGACTTTGGAATTCTGTCCTTACAGACACAGCAGAAGGCACACAGACTATTCAGTTAGTCCACACGTGCTCTGCCATCTTGTGTAAGAGCTGTCCAGAGCCTTTTATTTATCTGCTTAGTAGGCTCCGTGTATACTGAGATACTCAGCAAAACCTAGCTTGCAGTCAATGGCATTTGGTTGTCATGAGTCTAGAGTTTTCTTTCTTCCAGAATCAATAAAAGACTTAGAAGTGGCTGCAATCTGTGATCATGCCCTAAACTGGAAGGCACTGTCAATTCCTATATTGATTAACTTCCCCTTTTAGGCCACGACAATGAATAGAAGAAACAGCAAAGTATTTCCTGAGTGCTTACATGACACATGGTTGACAGAAAGTCACCCCTGCTTGAGGAATTTAATTAGGAGTATTATTTGTTAATGTTTACTCAGTACACCACACAAGCCCTCATAAACAGAATAAGTGGCCTTATAAAAGACACACCAGAGAGATACCATGTCTCCTTTGCAACCTGTGGCTATAATTAGCAGACTCTGTCTGTGAGGAAGTGGCCCTCATCAGACACCAAATCTTCCAGTGCCTTGCTTGATCTTGGACTTCCCAGTCTGTAGAGCGTGAGAAAATCTTATCAGTTTATAAACCACACAGCCTACAGTATTTTCCTACAGAAGCCCGAACACACTATGACAGATGCTTCAGAGAATCACGTGTGAACAACAGAGACATTAAAAGGAACAAGACGACCCTAACCTTAAAAACACAAGTTGGCATTGCCAAACAGTGGACTTAAGCTGGAATACTAGGAGAGGCAGGAAAGGACCCTCTGCAGGCTATGGTGCTAGAGGCTTGCGGAACACTGACCAGCAGGAGGCTGATTCTAGGAAGGAAGGAAGGACCAAAGCATCTAGAAAGAATCCTCCTGTTCCCTAAATTATTGGTTCCAGCAACTACTAACACAGTAAAACTACAGGCACTTAAGACAAGACGGGTGGGCAGGGCCATGGAAAGAATATGTAGAGGATTTGAGAGCAGGAATGGAGAGACCCCTGAGAGCTACGTGCTCAGGGAAAGGCAGGAAGAGATGGGGCTGGGCCTGGTCACAGGGGTCTGCAATGACTGCCAGGGACCTGTGTGGTGGACTAGCAAGTGTCCTTTCCATTGGTGGGGAGCCAAGCAGGGGAGCTCAAAGCAGGGTCCTGCTCTCAAGTTCCTTTCAGAGTACAGAGATGTGCTAGGGAAGAAAGGCAGTCACCAAGAGCCCCACCCCCACCCCCACCCCCCCTTGAGGGCAGAAACCACCCAAGGCTCCCCGTGCCAGAAACACCACAGTATCTTTCAACCAGCCAGCAAATGTACCTAAAATTGAAAATTCCTAAGCGGGCGGGGTTCATTCACAGCCCTATACAAATATGCAAATACCTTTTGTCTCTTATCTGAGGTGAGAATCTCTGCCTCAATTGGAGGGAGTGACAAAAAATAAGAAAAAAAAAAAAAAAACAGACTGACAGCCAGCCTGAAGAAAGAGCAGGAGAGAGAGTTGGGGGGAGAGGGTGGGGGGAGGGGAACAGAAAAGCCCAGCTCTGACTTTGTGCGGTTCCAGCTGGAAACATCCTGTTCACCAAATAGAAGACCCAAGCTTTTTCCAAATGTAAACAGAAGTCTCGATAGGACAGGCAGCCAAGAACTGTCCAGTGTTTGCACATGACTCTCAGGTGTGCCCAGCCAAAGATTAAGGAGGGGTTGACTCTTGTTCCTAACTGCTCCAGCCTGCCACTGGATAGCACCAGAAATAAGGCAATGAGTGTGTGAGGATAAGGCTGGTGGAGAATTTAGATTATGAAAAATACTAAAAGAAAAAGAAACTCAGATGTTTCTAAAGCCAAAGGGGGTGAAGCAGGGGGAGCCCTGAGAAAAGAATCTCCCGGACTCCATCTTTATCTGGAGAGTGTTGCTGGCTGCAAACTCCTCTGGGAATTCAGTCTGTCTGCAGATTAAACCAGTCTAGGAAACACAGACTTGCATCTGCACTTGACCCTCAGGGGAGGCCTCTCCCCACTCCCAGACTCCAGAGGCTTCTACCATCATTGCTACCCCAAGTTCTCTGGAAACCTATACCACCACCTTTTGCTTTGCCTTTTTCATAGAGGGAGAATAAAGGTGGCAGGTGACAGATTAGCCCATTCCCCAGTGAGGATAAAGCAGTATATAGCAAAGACTCTTTTTTTTTTTTAAAAAAAGCATCCCTACTCTTTTGCCTAAGTAGTTAGCTTAGAGCAGTCATTCTCAACCTGTGGGTCTCAAACCCTTGGAGGGTCAATGACCTTTCCACAGGGGTGGCCTAGGACTGCAGGGAGATAAAAATATCTACATTACAATTCATTACAGTAGCAAAAGTATAGTTACAAAGTAACAATGAAAATAATTTTATGGTTTGGGGGTTACCACAACATGAGGAACTGTATTAAAAGGTCACCAAATTAGGAAGGTTGAGAACCACTGGTTTAGAGAAAGCACTTTATTTATAAATAGAACTTTTGCATGTTCTCCACCTTCCTCGCATACATCAGCCAGTGTGAATGACGGCCCTTTCACCTCTGTTCAACCATGTTCCCCAGCATGTTCAAACATAGAACGGAAGGACAGCATAGAAGCCAATGCTCTTCCTACTTGAAAATGTCACAGGTTTTGATTTTGGCAGCTCGATGGTTACTTTTAACTGTCAATTTGACACAGCCTAGAATCTTCTTGGCACAGAGTTTCAAAGAGAGATGATCTACGTTGGGTTTATCTGTGGACAGTCTGTGAGAAACTGCCTTAATTAAGTTAACTGATGTGGAAAGACTCAGCCCACTGTGGAAGCAACGGGTGCTGAAGTGTGTAAGAATAGAGAAGTTGCTAGACATGGTGGTGCATACCTTTAATCCTGGTACCTGGAGACAGGCAGGTAGATCTCTGTGAGTTCAAGGGCAGCCTGGTTTACCATACTAAGTTCCAAGCCAGCATGATGGCATAGTGATGCCCTGTCTGTTGTTATTATTGTTGTGTTTTAAAGGAGAAACTGAACTGTTCACATAGCAATCAAGCAAACAGGAATTCATTTCTCTCTACCCCTGACTGTGGCAGGGATATGATTGTTTGATGTTTCTACCTTGGAATTGTAAAGCAAACTCCTTTTCTCCACCCCCACCCCCCAGTTTCTTTTTTGCCAGGGTATTTTATCACAATAGAAACAAGGCTAGATGACAACTTTCTACCAGGCCTATCTACGGACACTCAAAATTCATAGAGGAAAACAATCTACCATATTCTGTGCTTATTCTCATTCTGTTTTCAATGACCACTTTCTAAAAAATGTGATGCCTAGTCTAGAAGCCAGAACCTCGGTCTCTCTCCATGGTTTGGCTATGAGGTGGAGGCAGAACAGGATGAAAGCTAATGACCTACTGATCAGCCAGCTGCAGCTGTGCACATCTGGGGACGCATGCAAGAACTTCAGACTGAGGCGAGTGCCTCCAAAGTTGGCCATCAGGGATTCCTGACCCCTCTCTCCCACTGAAGCATTTCCCTCCCTTAAATTACAGGTTGGCAATGTGACTGCTCTGGTCAAGAGACTGCAGCACAAGGAACATTCTTTAAAAAGTGGGGATCAACTTCAGATAACTGACGGCTTCTATTTCCTTCTTCTTGGCACGATCACAGACTGCTCTTCTCAGAAGCCAACCTTTCTGTAGAAAGGCCGCACGGCAGATGTAGGAGGGGTATATCTGAGGCCAGCAGACAGCTGTGTCAACACCCAGTCATTGGAATGACCCTTCTTGGACACTGCAGCCCAGTTAAGTCTCCAGGTGATTACAGACCCAGCAGAGTTCGGACACACCCAGGAACCTACTCAACCCATTAGGCTGTGACAGATAACAGGCTGCTGTTTGAAGCCAATATGTTTTGTGCGGTGACACAACAGAAAAGTGGAACACAGACCTCTCAAAATAATAAGCCAACACTAAAACGTAAATGTTGGTCAAGACAACATTTGCTGGTCTTTCTTTCCCTAGTTAATCTCCCTGGGTGTTAAAATGGAAGCTTTCTTGCGGTCAGAAGCATACAGAAGAGGCTGGACTGAAACTCAGAGTGACCCTCCTGGTTCTGCATGGCAGGATTTCCCCCACTGTGGGGCAGATGCTGGGACTCTCAGCTCTATGAAAGAGATCACGGTCTGCTCTGAGATCACTTTAACCTGGTCGGGTTCCTATGTGATATCCTACTACCATGTCAGTCACTTAAGGCCTAATGCTACCTACTGTTTAAATCTTGAATGTCCTACAGAGACCCCAGGTTGGAAGCCTACTCCTCAAGCTTGGCTCCATTGGGAGCTGGTAGAATCTTTAGGAGATGCGCCTAGTGGGAGGCAGTTAGGCCACTCGGGGTACTAGGACCCTTCCACGGCTCCTCTCTTATTTCCCAGCCGCCATATGGTAGATTGACTTTCTCTGTCATATGCCACCTTGCAACAGGTCCCAAAGCAACGGGGCCAGTCAACCGTGTGCTGAAACTCTAAAATGGGCTCAAAACAAACTCTTTCTCTCTTTGCATTGATTATGTCAGCTCTGGAGATCTTTACTTACATAACATATTGATAAAAACTAGGAATTTGAAATTTGATCCCCTACAATAAGAATTTTTTATCTTATTTAAATATTTATTTAAATTAAATAAAAGATAATTTTATTTAATTTACAGTAGTAAAGGTACATCAAAAGAAGACCTCCTGGCAGATTCTAGATCAGATAAGATGCTAGATTATACAGCCTTGAAATCCTTACTACCTTGGTGGTCCACGGTCTTCAAGATGGCATAAAGACTCCTTACAGGCGTGATTACATTTAGCTTCTCAGCTAGCCTGCAGGGTTATAACTGTGTATCTCCATACTGTAGAGGAGGAAGCATAGGGATCTGGGATGGAACTCAGTGCCAAGACTTGCCCTGCATGTGCAAGGCCCTAAACTTAATCCCTCACAGAACACACCAGCAGCAAATAGAAACTCAGGGGGCTCAGAGAAGCATGGAGACAGAATCAGAGTCAGTAACTGGCACAGCCGGCCAAGGTTCAAACACTGCAGCCTTCCAAATTCAGCCCCAGTTCTGGGACTTCTACAGCCAAGACCAGAGCCAACTGTCTGCCCCACCCCAGAGAGCAGAGACTGACTGACCACCTTGCCTGCTAATCTGCAACTGCTTCAGCTGAGCCAGGGCTGGGCTGAGGCTCCAGATTCCTTTTGGTTCAGGATCAAGCAAGAACAAGCAGAGAAATGCTGACAAACATGACCTCTGGAACACTTCAAGATTTGCAAACAAAAATAGCTGGCGGCCATTGGCCTCACAGCCAAGTGTGTGTGTGTGTGTGTGTGTGTGTGGGGGGGGTGTTCCTTACAGATCCGCACTCCCTGCCTGCCTTACCTCAGTTTACCCAAGGTGACTGGCAGAGCTGGAAGTTCTTTCAGGTTTTCATTTACTCCCTTTACGGTCAGACCCACTGGCCCACATAGGTTAACTAAAATCTCTGGCTCAGCAAACCAAACAAGTCAATATTTGTGATTAAAAGATATCTGGGGACAGGCGTGGTGGCGCACACCTTCAATCCCAGCACTCGGGAGGCAGAGGCAGGAGGATTTCTGAGTTCAAGGCCAGTCTGGTCTACAAAGTGAGTTCCAGGACAGCCAGGGCTATACAGAGAAACCCTGTTTCGAAAAACCAAAAAAAAAAAAAAAAAAAAAAAAAAAAAAAAAAAAAAAAAAAAAAAAAAAAGAAAAAGAAAAGATATCTGGGGCTGTTAAAATACTTACAGAGCAAATGTATGCCACAGTGGTCTCCTAAGTTAAAGAGAACATCTCAGCGAAAGTCTCAATGCATTAATTACAAGAGCCGATTAAATCTCTAATAAATTCCACTTCTCCATCTTGTATCTGAATGTTAAAATGTAGCCTTCAAAACACCAGGTGGACTCATTCACTCTTTTAGAAAGACTATAAGCTAGTAAGTATGGTATGGAAAAATTTAACTTTCCATGATTTTCTTCTTATAAAAATCATATTTTCAGGCAGGACACATGGTCGTGGGAGGCTAAGCATGAAGAATGGGAATTAAAAGCCAGCCTGGGCTATACAGAATGAGAAATCAGTAAATAAATTAAGGAATGGGGAAAAGATGATGTCTTATATGAATGACGGATGCAGCATTTATGTGGCATTATGACTTGAGGATAGCTGGGGCACTCACAGATTACGGACAAACACTCTACCATTTTTTATATGGGACTTGAGTTACCTTGGATCTCAGTATTCCTGGATGTGGAGGGCTACAGAGGATGTACTTGAACTTCACTATGAAGCTGTATTTGGATTTATAATGCTTTCCCACTTTGTAAAAAAAAAGAAGAAGACCTAGTCCCTGCTAAAGTCATCCTAAGGATATAAGAAACCTTGGGTGTTTCTTTATAGCCTCCACCTTCCCTGTCCTACGGTGGTGATGATAGCATAGAAGATGATTGAGAGCATCTTCAGAAACATCTGTGGTGGTTTGAATATGCTTAGCCCAGGGAGTGGCACTGTTAGGGGGTGTGGCCTTGTTAAAGTAGGTGTGGCCTTGTTGGAGGAAGTGTGTCTCTGTGGAGGTGGGCTTTAAGACCCTCCTCCTAACGCTTAAGGACAGTCTGCTTCTGTCTTCCTTTGGATGGAGATGTAGAACTCTCAGCTCCTCCTGCACCATGGCTATCTGGATGATGCTGTGCTCCTGCCTTGATGATAATGGACTGAATCTCTGAACTCGTAAGCCAGCCCCAATTAAATGTTGTCCTTATAAGAGTTGCCTTGGTCACGGTGTCTGTTGACAGCAGGAAAACCCTAACTAAGACACATCAGTCGACACAGCACATCTTTGTCAGTGCCATAAGTGAAAAGGGTAAGGTTGTTGATCCCAAAAATACGAGTAAACCATTAGCAGCTCTCTTACAGAAGGATCATTTTTGACTGGGCAGCTTCTTTATGAAATGGACAAATAGACAAACAATACAAATGAATGGACAAAGCTGGTGGTGGGAATTTCTTAAGTTAATCTAGGGTTTACTTGAGAAGCTAGTCAGAGCAGTTTCCACTGAACACTGGTTAGAAAGCTAAATGAAGAAAGCCTAAAAATTAAGTGCCTTTGAAAAAAGTGAAGTGTTTCCACTGCAGACTTACAAAGTGGGAAACTAAACAAAGAAATCGTTTTTTATACATAGCTGGAGCTACAAGCAATGAAGTATTTCAAGTGGTAGAGAAAACAACAAAAGTATGTGGCTTCCGGGCCCTGCTCTTTAACATTTGATAGCATGTGAAGCCTGGCTACTACAAATAGGGTTTGTATTCCTACACAAACATCATGACCAAGAAGCATGATGGAGAGGAAAGGGTTGATTCAGCTTACACTTCCACACTGCTGTTCATCACAGAAGGAAGTCAGGACTGGAACTCACAGGGCAGAAACCTGGAGGCAGGAGCTGATGCAGAGGCCATGGAGGGATGTTCCTTACTGGCTTGCCCCCCACCCCCTGACTTATTCAGCTTGTTCTCTTATAGAACCCAGGACTACTAGACCAGGGATGGTCCCACCCACAAGGGGCCCTCCCCCTTGATCACTAATTGAGACAATGCCTTACAGCTGGATCTCAAAGGAGCCTCAAGGAAGGCTCCTTTCTCTGTGATAACTCCAGCTTGTGTGAAGTAGACACACAAAACCAGCCAATACACCTGGCCTTAGATATCTCTTTCTTTGCTCCCAGAACAAGTCCTACACTTCTATAAAGTAAATCCCAGCAGTAACGAAGTCCTAAGGTATCTCACAGTGAGTTCAAATACACCTAAGTTATCAAATTGCACCAGAAAAGCGGCTGTATTTTAAACCAATTAAAATTAGAACACAGTACTCGGGAGGTGTAGCTCAAAGGCAGACCATCCATGTCACATGCATGGCACCTTAGGCTCAATCCCCCAAACCAAACCAAATAAAGGGAAGCACTGACCCTTGGTTGTACTGACTATATTTTACAAAACAAAATTAGTAAGAAAACCAGTACATTTAATCTGGATTGTGTACATTTACTACTCTCTTAACCTTACTCCAAAGGTTCTTCCTATGATAAAGTCTTTGGAAATTTGTATTCTGTGCTCTCACAAAGCAGGGCATGCTGACCCAGCCCTGGCCCTTAGGCACAGGCAATGGAGGGGCGAACCCGTGTACTCTCTGCTGATAGCAGTTTCTTTGGCTTCTACTAAGACTGTCTTCCTTTTCTGATCCTTTCACAAATATGCTTGTTCTTTGATTTTTATATTGTTACTTTCTTTAGTATTGTTTTTTGTGTGAAAGAGAGGGGCATGGGAAGAAAGTCACCACGCAGTGTGTGGGGCAGAGGATAACTTCCAGGAGCTGGTCCCGCCTCCCTTCCCCATTGTGGAGCAGGGACTTGCACAGCAGGGAGCCGGTAGCCCAGCTGAGGCCTTCCACAGGCTGAGAAACACACTTTTCCAAATCACACGCTTCCACTTATTCACCAGTGGTCGCTCGGACCCCACTACCTGACATCTAACATTGCTCACTTTCTGGAAATTTCCCTGACCAAGGTTACTTAAAATTCTGCCACCTTCAATTTTAGTTATTTCTTTTTAAACATCCTACTTGGGTTGGTAAGATAATGGTTCAACAGGTAAAAGCATTTTGCTGCCACACACACACACACACAGAGAGAGAGAGAGAGAGAGAGAGAGAGAGAGAGAGAGAGAGAGAGAGAGAGAGAGAAAGGCAGACTCACAGAGACACAAAACCACTAAATAAAATGTAACAAAAGTTACATATATGTAAAAAGAAAATTTCACCTATTAGCCCTCTGCTTTAGTTTGACTGTGACCGTCTCCACAGAGGTGCCTCTGTTGCTAAGGCCCAGGGTGCTGCTAACGGGCAGTAGAGCCTTTAAGAGGTGGGGAGACTGGGATGTTCTTATGTTGTTGGCATGTGCCATGAGGACTGTGGGAGGCAGAGCTTCTCTCACTCACTCTCTGAAGCTTTGGATGTGAACAGTTCGGCTCGGTTTTGAACTAGCCAAAAAGCAGTGGGGCCACTCCCTATGGTCTGGAGCCCCCCCCAAATGTGAACCAAGACACAAATGTCCCCTCCCATCTGAAGTCTTAATCCCTGCCCCAGAACCCTCCATTATCATCTCCTCTTTCACATCACTTTAAATAATCCTCCCGTGTGATGATTAAACATCCCAAGGGACTGAGCCCAGGGAGGGCATCAGGCATGCACAGCGAGCACTCTCATTGGCTAAGCCAGCTCCTTGGCCCTTTGCTTTGCTTTTTGAAACAGGATCTTATGTAGCCCAGGTTGGGCTTGAACTCCTGCCTCCACTTCCCAGTTGCTGGGATGACTGACGCTTGTTGCCCTTCTCTGCTAAACAGCTATTTTTATTATCTCACAACCAATCTTTAAGAAAGATCGGGATCAGAGGGAGTAAACCCAGAACTCAGGAGGCAGAGGCAGGTGGATTTCTGAGTTCGAGGCCAGCCTGGTCTACAAAGTGAGTTCCAGGACAGCCAGGGCTATACAGAGAAACCCTGTCTCAAAAAAAAAAAAAAAAAAAAAAAAAAAAAAAAAAAAAAAAAAAAAAAAAAAAAAAAAAAAAAAAAAAAAAGAAAAGAAAAAGAAAAAAAGAAAAAATAAATATGGTCAGAATAGCAGTACTCTGCTAAAAAACAGAGGAATGCTGATGTACAACTAACACAGTACAAGTTTGCCTTAACATTCCCAAGCAGTGTCACAACACAATGGTAGCTTCTCACTATAAACCATTTCCTGCCTTCTGGGACCTCTCTGAGATAGTGCAGCCGGGCAACCTCTCTGAGTGCAGTGGGGCATGCCTAGGATCCCAACGCTTCAAAGGATGAAGCAGGAGGATCCCAAACCAGCCTGAGCCATGCACCCTGAAGATAAGTGATGAGAAGAGCCAATTCTGGAGTATCAGAAGATAACCATCAAGAAGGATGTTCACTACTTATTTAACAAGATGAACACTACTTGATAATAGAAAGCTTTACTATGCAGAGCTCTGTAAGACTTGGAAACTGGGTTGGGGTGGAGGATGGGTGTGCTCTCTGCTACTCTGTACCTGTCAAGCCTTAAGAATATGTGACTTAGCATTGCAGGTGACTAGGAGGAAGGTCAGATCTTCATGCTCCTTCTGAATGGATGTAAGATTTTGCTGAAGTAGAGGAGTGTTACTCTTACGTCAAGGCTTAACCTTCTACAAGACACCATTCGTACCCACGAGCCCCAGGCAATGGCCACTACAAATAATATTCTATGCAGGTTCCGCAGTAGGTCTGAGATGCCTACTGATTCATCTGCTGCTTGCTTGGCTTCTGGCACCTTACTGTAAAATTACAGAAGGATTCAGCCTCAACTTCTAAAGAGAGAGACCCAGGTAAGCCCATCTCTAACAGCGCCACTAAGGAACACTGAGGACTGTTTACATGTCACCGGCTTTTAAATGCAATCTCCCTTCTTAATTAGTATGTCTTTGCATCTAATTTGTTTCTTCAAAAGAATGTTTAAAAAGTTAATAAACTATGCATGTACAGGTTTGCTCACGATTGTCTGAATTTTTGTCCTTTAAAATGTTGTTCTGAGGGACTCACATGATGGAGAAGCGAGTAAAGACTGTACCTGGAAGTTCAAGCCTGAAGGCTGGAGCTCAAGGCCAGTTACTCAGGAGAAGGTCAAAGCAGAGAAGCAACTTCTCACAGTTGTCCTGTGACCTCCACACGTGCACCGTGACACAGGTGTTTCCCAATCTCTCTCCTTCTTCCCTCCCCCAATAATAACAATAAGTTAAATTTAAATTTTTGCTGTGATACAAGCAAGATTAATATTGATGAGACAAACGTACTACTCACTTCAGTATACGCTAAATGGACTGCTTAGTATTAACACGAATTTCCTATAAATTACTGGTAATAAAGTCAAAAGCCTGAGTGCCTGTGTGAATATTTCATAATGCTGACAATCCACAATATCAGACTTTAGAGGCAACAAAAAGAGATATGCTGAATGACATTATGATAAATACAGAAGGATCTGTCCTTGGGTAACATACACACACATCATATGTTCTGGTTAAATGAATTTTCTACATTGGTAACCTTATAAGACAATGGTTCTCAACTTTCCTAACGCTGTGACCCTTTAATACAGTTCCTCATGCTGTGGTGACCCCCAACCATAAAATTATTTTCGTTGCTACTTCATAACTGTAATTTTGCAACTCTGACGATTCACAATGTAAATACCCGTGTTTTCGAATGGTCTTAGGCAACCCCTGTGAAAGGGTCCTTTGACCCCTTCAAAGGGGTCACTACTCACAAGTTGAGAACTGCTGTTGTAAGACCAAGAAGGATCTAGAGCTCTGCTAGGAACTCAGGCTAGCATTTCCTTTCTGATTTTATGTCAGGTTTACCGACAGCCAAGTGTACTTTAAGCACAGAAAATATTGACGGGTTTGCTTGGCAAGAAGAGGTAAGCCAACTGTTCTGCCATAGCTCACGGGCAAGCACAACACTGGCCATGCCAAGTGACTGGTACCCAGCCCTGCTCTCCCCACACCTGCCCACATTAGGAACAAGGTCTGTAAGCCGAGCTTCCTGTTCAGGAAGACAGGCCTTGTTCTTACTCTGTTGTAGCTAAACAGTAGACACTAAGTACACCCCAGAGATTAGGGATTCTGAGAAAGGTAAAATTCTATTGTCCAGAACTTAAGACTGACATTTTCACTGGCTCAACCAAAACTAGTTTCTCAAGACAAATTCCTCCAAACCTTAGCTTTGTCATAGTGAGATCAACATATGTTTACTCTATACATGTGACCCCCAACAATTACAAATGTTACCAGTGAATATATCCATAAAGTTATCACACACACACACACACACACACACACACACACACACACTGCTAGAACTGTGTAAGCTATTGCCATCTCTCTCTTGATTTTCCTCCAGAATTCTATTGCTGAATACACCATAAACTTGAGTCATAAAACAGAAAAACCATGCTGGTGAGGCCCTGGAAGTTTCACTCTGCTGGCTACTAGGGCTGGAAGGTGCGAGGCAAGCTACCAGAGGAGTTATCTGGTTATCATCAAGCACAATGTTGGAAAGAGCCTTCAGAGAAGGGCATACTTCTACCTCGTTCAAGGAAAATCTTTTATGTTTATATATAAAACTTGTATACATTTATATGTATTGTGTGTTTGGTTGAACATGTGACAGGGCCCATGTGTGAAGGTCAGAGGTCAATTCTGGAGAGTTAGGTTCTCTCCTTTCCCCTTTCTATAGGTTCCAAGGATTAAACTCAGATCATGAGGTCTGTGCAGCAAGTGCTTCACCTGCTAAGCCATCCCACCCACCCTCTGCCTCATTTTTATGCATAAACCATAACATAGCTGTGGCTCAGCATTAACAATGCCTCCAACCCGTATTTACCTTTTATTATGTAAAAGGAATTTTGTTTGTTTACTATTCTCATTCTGGCCCAGCCATTCAGTAACTTGGCATTCAACTTATGCTATCTGCCTCCCAGAGCTTTTTAAAACTTGGGTAAGATCACACGTGTGGAGCTCCAGGCACGGCACCAGCATGTGACAATCAAGTTTGGGTATGGCTTGCCTGAAACTGTAAGGCCAAAGTCACGTCTTTGGCATGTAGAACTTTACAGCAGTGGAAGGCTCTCTGAAATAGGTTTATTTTCAATCTCCAAAATAAGTCTATTTGAAGCTATGTAGAATAACAAGGCCATTTGCTGAGGTTTGATCTTTTGGTATGTATTACAGTGATAAATTCTGGCCCCCAAGGCCTGGTTGCTCTCAGGAATGAGAGATTCCACACAGTACAATGTGACCTTGCTCCTTAATTTAAGACTATTGGTTAAATAAAGATGCTGAAAGCCAACATCTGGGCAGAAGAGACATAAGTTTGGGGTTCCTGGGCTTGGGGTCTGAGAAGACCATGAGGAGAGGAGAGGAGAGGAGAGGAGAGGAGAGGAGAGGAGAGGATGGAGAGAAGATGCCATGGGGTAAAAATCTTAAAATAATGGCCATGAGAGATAGCTAAGTGGAGTTAAGAGCATCCCAGACAAAACATGGCAAATCATACAGTGGAGTTACTGGCAGGGATATAGACATAATAACATAGAGGGTAGATATCTGCCCAGCTCTAGTGCTGATAAAGGCAAATTATAAATTAAAGGTCGGGAACTGAATATACCACAGAAGGGGTAGAAGCCCCTTAATTGAAATTAGATATACTCTACAACAGTCATTGGTGAACAGCCATGGTCTCCCAGCATAGTAATGAAGCTGTTTTCTCAGAAACACCCTGTTTTTTACAGGCACCATCCTGACACACACTTGGTGGGTGTCTGGCCACAGTGCCCTTACCTCTTACTATCTCATTAAAACTCTGGGGACTGACATCTTGCTATTTAAATAGTACCATGATCCCAACCACGATGACTAGGAGCCTGTTTCACAGCACAGTGTTCTAGAGCCTTTTCAGGGCAGGAACAGCTTCAGACAGCAGGGTTAGCAGACAGAAGGAAGCAACAGCTGCTTTAAGTCAGATAGAGCTCCTGCAAGACAGGCTTAGGGATGCAGAGACTGACCAACCGTCAGTCCAGGCAACTGTTAAAGACATGCTGTGGGCAAGAGCAAGTAGTGGATCCTTTCACTGGAGTGCTGGGCCTTGTAGCATATCATTGGGAGTTATTTATCCAGTTTGAAAGGTAAAGGCCGGGAACTAAATACACCACAGGAGGGGTAGAAGCCCTCCTTATATTGTCCCTCTGTTGATTTGATTATTAGGCAGTGTCAATGGGTAATGTGCACACCTGACAGAAATGCACATGTTTCCTCTCTATAGAGCTACATATGAATATCTTTGGTATAGATTGATTGATTGATTTCTTTCTTTCTTTCTTTCTTTCTTTCTTTTTTTTTTTTTTTTTTTTTTTTGGTTTTTTGAGACAGGGTTTCTCTGTGTAGCCCTGGCTGTCCTGGAACTCACTCTGTTGATCAGGCTGGCCTCGAACTCAGAAATCCACCTACTTCGGCCTCCCAAGTGCTGGGATTAAAGGCATGCACCACCCCCGCCTTTAATCCCAGCACTATAAAAATAAACTCCAATATTTATACCTACAGACCTGTCTTACACAGGAGCAGCCAGTATTTAATCTATTACCAAATTTCTACTTTTCTGGTTTTATGTGTATCAATATCTCCTATAATTTCTCATTGATCATTTATATACATTATATTTGGTTTTCCTATTAAATAATCTGTTAGTTAGTCTAGAGACATAAGGAATGACAGAAAGACAGAAAGACAGGAAGGACCCAGCCAGTGGAGCCATCAGCAAACCCAGGTACCAAGGAGAGACTTTCTCAAAAAGAAAACAAGAAAAAGAAAAAGAAAAAGAAAAAGAAAAAGAAAAAGAAAAAGAAAAAGAAAAAGAAAAAGAAAAAGAAAAAGAAAAAGAAGCTGGGTGTGGTGGCGCACGCCTTTAATCCCAGCACTCAGGAGGCAGAGGCAGGCAGATTTCTGAGTTCGAGGCCAGCCTGGTCTTCAAAGTGAGTTCCAGGACAGCCAGGGCTAGACAGAGAAACCCTGTCTCAAAAACAAAAACAAAAACAAAAACAAAAACACACACACAAAAAAAAAAAAGAAAAAAGAAAGAAAAAAAAAGAAAAAGAAAAAGAAAAAGAAGACTGATCTGTGGTCTCTCCACCCAGGTGAGCGCACACATGAACACATACATGCTTAAACTATTAAACTAAATAGTTCACATATTTGTGTAGGTTTGTGGCTTTACGAATTTGAAAGTATTAGTTTACAATAGAAAACTAGAGCACTTTCCAGGAAGAAAGGGTTTTCCCAGGAAGGGAAACTGATAAAGGAGAAAGGAGATTTTGGTTTTCTCCAGAATGGCGCCAAGAGAAATGGCCCAACGCTATCCAGATGTTTAACAGCCGTGGTCTCTAGGCAGAGGCTGCATGCATGTCTGAATATCTGCTGCACCTTTCCAATGCTCTTTTTATTACTGAGATTATTTACTTATTTTGGAGGTACTGGGGACCAATTCCAGGGCCATGGCCGTGGCAGATGGAGGCTCTACTATTGAAGCAGATGACCAGCCCCGAGGTTGTTTCTTGCAGTTACTGTTGTTTCTAATTGGTTGGGTAGGGGGAATGTGGAATACAGGGAATTCTTGACTTCTTCCACATCAGTTGTTCCCATGGAAACAGACACATAAACCTTTTTATTCCCAAAGACTTATGCCTTCTATTTCAAAGCTCTTCATGTATCTACTGTCTCAGGCAAGTACTCAGCCTATCATAACTGAACTACTACTAGGCATGTGCTATCTATCACATTAGGGGTAAGCAAATCAGACTCAGAAAAGTGGGAACAGGCAGGCTGTGGTCCTTGCCTGCCTCTGTGCATCTTTCCACAAAAAGGCCTCTTGGGTCGGTCTATCATTCTCTGTGATCCATTTGACTCCTTGACTCAGAATCTGACTCAAGACTTCCCTGGAACAAAGCACGAGTCCGAGCAACTGGCAATCAGCGTTTGTCTCCTTTGATGGTGTCGATAGGAAAATGTCACCTGGTGTCAGTAAGAAGTCACTGAAATGTGTTAGCAAGAAGAGACCAGAGGGAAGTGTCACTGCCACGACCCACCCTCACAATGGCTACCATCATGGACTAAGATGTCAGACCTGTGTTTTAAATGTTGGTCACCTCAGAGGACACCTGCAGTACTTTGGCATGCTGTACATATACCAACTGTGACAGTGGGGAAACAACCTGGGTGATTTAAAAGTTGGAAAGATTTGATTCCTATTTGGCGGCTTGATTAATACTAATGTAATATATCTCCAACTTGGATTCTGAGCTGGCCATGTGACACCATCTGTGTACCAGTATGACCAAGACACACAGAAATGCCAAGGTGGGGGTGAAAGCAGCAGCCATGAGAAACATGAATGGTTCTGCTGGGCCTGGCTCTGCTGGGCCTGACTCTCCAGGCTCTGGCTCTCTGGGCTCCTGGCTCTCCTGGTCCTGGGTCTCTGGGCTCCTGGCTCTCTGGGCTCCTGACTCTCCTGGTCCTGGATCTTCTAGCTCTAAACTATACTTTTCATAATAAACAAGTTAGAAAGCTTGAATATGACATCAAGAGGCATTTGAGCTGGGTATAGTGATGCATACTGATAGTTCCAACACTGAGCTGAGACAGAAGGATTGCCAGGGTGAGACGGATTACAAAGGGAGACCCTTCTCAAACAACAAAGCTATGTAATAGCAACCAGTGTTTTTAACTGCACACACGTCAATGTGCATGTGTGCATGTTGGGGAGGGTGCACATGAGGCTATACATGTGGAGGGCCAAGGTTAAGAGCTATATGTCTTCTATCACTATCTTTCAGTTCTGAAATAGGGTCTCTCACTAAACCTAAAAGTTCGCTGGCTTGGCTAGATTGGCTGGCCAATGAGTTGTAGGGATCTATCTTCTCCCACAAAGTCACCCTCTGGCACTGGAGTTACAGGAGTCAGCTACCACACCTGGCTCTAACATCTCCTCCCCTAGCCTCCTCTCCCCTCCCCTCCCTTTCCCTTCTCTTTCCCTCCCTTTCTCCCTCCCTCCCTTCTCTCCTTCCTCCTTCCTTCTTGCCTTCCTTTCTGTAATGTGGGTTCTCAATCTCTGGACCCAGCCAGACCTTGTGCTTGCTCAGTAGACACGTTACATAAACTGAGTCATCTCCCAGGCTCCAATGTAATCGAGATTCTTAAATGAGGAAGAGTTTTCTGGCATGGGAAATCCTTGGTTTCGTATAGTCTGTGGTCAGTGAGCCGATGGACAGGCATTCCCTGATACTCACTAGGGTGGCTCTCCCGAGTGCCTGCTGAGCAAGAAGTTGACAGGTATGAAGGAGGCTGAGGGTGCTGGGAAGTACTGAGTGGTCACGGGCATTGTCAGACTCGCTGTATAAAGGGGCCCAACCATCTGAATGAATGGCTCATGTACCCAGGGCAATAGCTTTCGTGATTATTGATTACCCACTGTAAGAGAAGACATTTGCTTGGAAGGGATCCGTCCTGACACCCTGCAGTCTCAGGGGCCTGCCCTGCTATGTAGGAGATGGTCTTTACATTCTCACTCTCCATTACCTCTTGTCTCCCCTAAGACAATCACCACAATGTAGCTTGGGGTTTGTCTCTTAGCTTTTATGCTTTTTCTTTAAGTCAATATAAGAATGAATGGGGAGGGGAAGAAGAGACTGGAGGGGAGGGAAGAAAGTCTTAGAACCCCTTCTTAGCCAAGAAGGAAGTCACCTGTAGTTCTGCTGTTTTGGACCAGTGTCTGAGGAGACAGGCTAGACGAAGCACTAAGACTGCACAGAGCTCTGTGGGAAGACTTGCACATTCATTTATGCTTGCAAATATCCCACTGCACCACAAAGAAGCTATGCACCAACTGAGCCCAAACGAGAACAGGGCTCAAACCAGGCCTCTGGAACAGGAAGCAGGACCTAGCCCCTGTGGCTACCACAGAGGAACTGACCTGTGTCAGCAAACTCCCAGGAAACTGTCACCAGCCGAGACCTCTGAGGAGGAAAGACAGCAAGCGCAGTGCTTTACACACAGGTCTCACCTAGAGAGGGAACCAGCCCTGGCTATCGGATGACAATGTTTCAAGCAGGCCAAGCCAGCCACGTTTAGGAAAAGAACCACAATCATAGGAACAGGAAGCAAGGCCAGTCGTGACGATCTGTGCTTGGCTATTTTGGGTAAGAAATGGGAGCTCTAAAAAGGAAATCTATTTTTTTATACTGCGATTCCTCTCCCCCACACTTCTTCTTCTTCTTCTTTTTTTCCTTGCAGGGTTTCTATTAAATTTTGTTTAGGAAAATCATACTTGGTTTCGGTTAGCCAGTTAGCTGAGAAAGCAGGAGAGAGCACTGTGCTCTGTGTTTCGATGGGGCAGCAACGGCTGACCCAAGGTAAGTCCGTGCATGAAGAAAGCACGTGTGAGTGAACACAGGGGCTAGTCTCTTTTTAAGGTCTAACTAGACAGAGGTGGGTAGGCCAGTTGCTTGGTTTCAGTGAACTTACAAGGTTCTTCTTTTGAAAGTTGTACTGAGGCGAGTCTCTCTTGAAAAGTAAAGTGACTGAAAAGCACAGAGGCCACAGTCAGATCAGCCCAGAAGTTGAGAATGCGAACTGCTATACTGATCAGCAAAACCAAGCTTTCCCTCACCCATGGTATTATGGGAAAATGAATAATACTGACTTTTTCTATACATTTACTATATGCAAAGACCGACCCTCTATTCTCTTTTGCTTCCTCCCCTCCCCCACCCCGCTCTCTCTTGGGCATGGTCTTATATAGTCCAGGCTGATTTCAAAACGGTCATATAACCGAGTATGACCTTGAACTCCTATTCCCCCTACCTCCACCTCTGTGTTAAGACTGCTGGCTTGGACACACTTAGAGATTTCTTGTCATCCTCCTCTTGTGTGGTTGCTGGTGTTGCTGACTGCAGTGCCGGAGACTGAACTCGGGTCCTTCCAAATGCTAGGCACATGCTCTGGCTTTGAGTTATGCGCCCCAGTCTCTACCTAAACTGTGTTGGTGTTTTACCTGTGCTTATACGTGTAGAGGACAGAGGTCCACATTAGGATCCTTCCTTTATGGGGTCCCTCGCTGAGCCTGAGCAAGCCATTTTAGCAAGACCAGCTACCCAACGAGCTCCTGCAACCCTCTCCAACACTAGGATAACAGAGTCCCTTTCCAGTCTTGGCTCCCACGTGGACTCGGAGGATCTGAACTCAGGTCCTTGTGTTTCTGAAGCACATACTTTACCCAGTGAGTGAGCCACTCTGCCCATCCCTTACAACTTATTTTTTTTAGTATAAAAACATCTTTACTTTTTAAGAACATTATATTGTTTCTCTTTCTTTCTCTATGCTATAATACCCTCAGTTAGAGAAATAAAGTGTTGGCAAATACATTTCCATTTCAGTTCTCTTGAGGTTTTTTGGGGTTTTGTTTTGTTTTCTAAACTGGTTCATGGGAACAACCAGCTCGTTAGGAATACACACTCCATCGCTTCATCCTCTCCCTGAAAGCAAATGACCTCCTTACAAAATCGGGGCTGGACTGGAAAACAGAAGTGCAGAAGTTAGCAGCGAGGCTTTCCAGAACTCAGTCTAGGGTAGACAGGTAAAGGGTCAAGCTTTGTTTTACCAAACAAAACTGGAAGTCCTAAGAAGGGGGGGGAGGGGGGCAGAGGCAAAGGAGGCAAAGCTGAGGCAGGTCAGATGTCACCCTGGCACAGCAGCATGCGGGCCACTCTCAGCATGAACTCTACTCCACAGAAGGCACAACGTGGATGAAAACTTCAACTAGCACACACTTCCTTCCGGCTGTCCGCTATTGCTGCGGCATGAAAGACCGAGTAAGAGATTGCAATCTGTAGTGAGTCAGCCCAAGAGGAAGGCCCCAGAGATGCAATAATGGCTCGGGGCAGGGAAAGGGGAAGTCCATCTAATCCAGAGCCCACCGAGAGGGAGGTAGGTGGCTTTGAGCCAAGCAAGGTCCCTGAGCCTTACATCAGCAGGGAGTTAACAGTAATGAGTAGGCTAAGGAGAAAGCTGGAAGAGATGGAAGTGTTTTGATTTCTTGCTGGCTTCTCCTCTTTCTTTCCCTGCATCCTCTCTTGGCCCCTATACTTAATCCACGTTGATGCTCCTCCTACCAATGCCCAAGATGCAACCAAAATCTGCAAAAGTCACTGATGTGCACTGGAAACTGTATCCAAACCCCCGAGTAAGGGACCAGGAGCGTTTCCTGAATGCTCACAGGAGTGAACGGGTTCTGCACACTTGGGCTATCAAGGCTTCCCAGAGGCGAGCTCCAGGATCTGCTACCTGGAACAGCTGCTTCGGTGGAAAGGTGTGAAGTTAATCTTAAATCACACATTAACCTAAGTGAGTACACAGAATTATAGTCCGGCGTTTTCATATGCAAAGTACGGAGATAAATGAAGGCCATTTCAGCAATGCACCACAAAGCTAGGGCCCATTAAGTATTTGTAAGAGCTGGGAATGTTTGCTTGCCAGTTCCCCCCCCCCCCCTCCGTGCTACATAAATGGGTGACTGTAAACCCAGCACTCAGGAGGTAGAAGCCAGAGGACTGGACCGTCAAGGATCCTCCATTGCACAGAAACTTCAAACTCTGAGCGTTTACGGTCTGTCCACAAAGGCAGCACCTTGTACTCCTGACACCTGTGGCCTTTACAGAATTTTACTGCCAACCATACAAGGGGCTTGGAGCAGGTGTGTGGTTTGGCTTGCTGTCTGCCACCTCTGAGTGACACTCTCTTATATGTAAAGCCATAACTACCTTTAGGACACATAAATGCTTTCCATAGCAGCATTAATTAAGCATGAGTCAGCTTTACTTCACAGAATAGAATGGCAGGCATAGTCAAGAAACAAGCCAGAATAAATAATAATAAAATCCATAATTCAGTGAACACTTTAACTCTGATGAAGTTCTAACAATACCAGCACTCTTGTTTCTGTTATTCGTTCTAAACTGGCCCTCTTGGGCTCTGTCCTTTTCCAGGCTCTGATCTGCAGCTCGGTGACAAAGCTCCTGTCTGCTATGCACAAGGCCTCCAGGTGGGATTCCTGGCACTGGAGAAGAAATAACAGCTAAGCAAGACCCGGGTTGGGCTAGTCTTGCTTATTCTCTCATCTGGCTTCTCCTATTTCCTTTAAAAAGCTACCCTGAGTGCTGGAAAGTTCTGGCTTCTGGGCGACCCTCACAGGCTCTGTGACAGTCAAATCAAAGGTCCCACACACACACCCACCCCCAATTCTGATCTCCTCAGGACCAAGGACAGGCCATAAAGGAGCAGTTATGAAGCTCTATGAAGTACAAGTCACTTGCAGTAATAATACTGAGATTTTAAAGAACAGATCATTCCAACCATCTACTCCTCTAAAAGTTTGAATTGCCTCACTCAGTATTACAGAAGAGACTGGACGGGAATCCAGACCCCAAAGCACTTGTTATGATCAATATTCATGCTTTCTCGCTTTCAGAAATCCATGCAGGATTCAGGGGAATCTCCGACATACGATTCAGTTCTTTCTCCACTTCTACCCTGGTGAACTTTTCAGATAATGAAACTCTACTCCAAGGCACAGAAGGCCTTTCTCGTGAGTATATGGCCCAGAGCATAACTGGATACTCAGTTTCGCCAGGTGCCCAGCAAAGACTCAATCTCCAGATGAGGTAGGGCAGAAGAGGCCAGCATGTTCCAGGTCCCCCCAGTTAATATGCTTAGCCAGTCTGCAAGCTGCCAACATCTACTAGTACAGTTTGCGTATCCACAGTCACGCTCTCTTGGTTGCTTGATTTGGTTTTTGTTTCTGAAAAAGAGAGTCTCATTGTGTGGCTCAGTGTGGCCTTTGACTTACTGAGGAGTCCAAGCTGACCTCCAACTATCAACAGTACAATCATCTCTTTAAAGACTGTTTACAGCAGTTCTCACAGTTGAGTTGGAAACCTGTGTCAGAAACCTGAAAAACGTCAGAGTCTAGAATACTTAACTATCTGGCCTCTGGCAGAAAGCAAAACAGTTGGCCAGCTTTTGAGCAACAGTTGACCAGCCATTGGTGGAAGGAGAGCAATTACTCTCTTAGAAATCAGGGGAAACCCCAAACTGGCCTACTCCCAAAGCCCGATGCCTTCAGTTTAGAAAAACCAAGGGTTAGGGTGAACTGGCAACATCTTCGTTCCATCACAGCTTCACGCTGAGTAAGATATCTTCTAGCTGGGCAGTGATTAGACTCAGGCCTTACTATGTTGAAAGAACCAGTGGGTTGGGAGGGTGGCCACTCACAGGGGAGTCCCCAGAGCACAACCTCTCCACTGTCCCTCACTGTATCTACAGGTCTCTGAAGATCCTGGTCAGCTCTTGAGCCCAGGATCTGAAAACTAAGTACTTCCCTTGATTCTAATAGCAAATGTGCTCTACACAAAAGCAACCAGAGCCCCCCCCCCCCGCCCCCTCCGCGCGCCGTGAACTTTTAATGCTAGCACACTGTGCAGTGGCAAGCCACTGACTCTGAATCCCAGGGCCAGTCTCTTCTAATAAGTAAATAGAACTCTCGTCCCGGGCCTGGTCATAGACTGAGTGAGACAGAGTTCACATGCCTGCTCTCTTCTACCCTTTCTCCTTCTGCGGAGATGGTATTTGGAGACTAACAGAGGACAGCTTTGTTAGGAAACTTTCCTTCATATTAGCTGAGGGTTTAAGAAAAATTTTTCTGGACTCCTAGGAAAAATAAGCCTACTCTATCATCGCAATAAAAATAAGCTCAAGTTCTTATTTGGCCTTTTTCCTCTCATATCATTTGGTTCTTTGAAGCGTCTTCCAAATTATAATGCAAAAATAAGAGTGCTATAATTTTTTGAAAAGTTATGTTTATGTAATTTTTATAGCTAGCCACCTCAAGAACCAAGCTATAATATATTATATTCATGTTCAGTTATGAAGACACAAACTGTTTAAAAAATACCCAAACCAGAAAGTCTCCGTTTATTTTGTCTGGCTTCCTTAACATGAAGTTCTTCTTGTTCTTAAAATAGTCAGCTTTGGCTGAATTCCAAAGCAGACAGAAGCCTACTTCAGGTGTTTTGAAGAGGCTGTAAGAGAATTAGATTGAAGTATAAAGCCTTGTGATCACAGATGGAAGAAGCTCACTGTGTTTGAAGACAAAAACCAGGTTTCCCACCACCACGATTATAAAAATTAGCATGTCTATTTACTTGATCCCATTGGATTTCAGTAGCACACAACCATTCCTAACATTTGCTGACAGACGGCTGGCTAATTGCTTTAGTCATCAGAACTCTCTAACAGTTTTGGAAATCTGAAATGGACTGAAAGGGAGACATTCCTCCTCCGGTGGATTACGTTAACAATCACTTTAATAGTCAACCGAATCTGTCATTAAAATTGCATGGGAACTCTTTAAACCATGCTAAATTATAAACTCTTCCACTCAGCACAGTATCTGAGGTTAAAAACAACAACAACAACAAAAAGAAACTGGTTCTTTGGGCAAGATTCTAACAGAGATCACACACATTTGGTGTATTTCACAGTGCTTTTACTCTAACATGTAGTTATTTGGCCGTTCAAAGTAGTAAGAGAATGGGAAATTAAAGCCACCAAAATTCAAAGGTGAAATGAGCTGGGGAAGGTCAGGCTGCGCTTTGAAAACTCAAACGAAACTCTGCACGCAGCTGGCTGCTTAGCATAAGGGCATTTCTGTACTCCCAAGACTGCACAGAGAACAGAACATCACTTCAGTGGGCCACAGGTGTGTGTTTGCAAAAGCAAAACCTACCCATCCCCTAACTGAAGAGAAGTGATTATTCGCAATGGTGGGAGGAAGTGTTTTTCCGAGCTTTGTACTTGGACCCAGGGTCTTCGCTGCCGGATAATGAATGCATCAGTGGATCTCCCGCACAAGTACAGTCTCTTGAACCAGCACACCCTCGACTAGGAGCAGCCCGGCCTGAATTATCCTGCAAGCCCTCTCGCCGCTTTCAAGGTGAGGCGTGATGTAAATAGGAAGCTTGCTTCCAGCCCACGAAAAACAAAACAAAACAAAACAAAACAAAAATCCTCCCCAACCAAGACAGCCAGGAGAAACCGGCTGGGCAAAGCAAGGAGCTGCCACTCACCTGCGTTGTAAAAACGGTCCAGCACGGCGGTTTCCCCGAAGTCCAGCTTCCCGAAATGCAGGGTCTCCAGGGTGGCTCCCACCGCCTCGCACGCCTCTCGCAGGCTCTGCAGGGCCTCGCTCTCCGCCACCACCAGCTGCCCCTGGCTCGCCTCGTTGATCACATACGCCACGGTGGTACGCCGGCCGCCCCCGCTGCCAGAGTTGCCCCGGCCTCGGGTGGCGCTGCTCCCGGGGGCAGTGGTAGGGCAGCTGGTGCCGGGAGCCGCGGCGCTCTCCACGTTCCAGAAACTGCCCGGCGGTGGTGGCGGCGGCGGCACAAGCAAGGGCTGCAGGCTCGGCTCGCCCTCCGCCGCCGCCGCCGCTCCTCCTCCCCTCCGGCAGCTGCCGCCCTCCGGAATGGAGCAGAAGCCCGCGGACGCAAAGGGCGGCACGGAGAAAGTGATGCCCTCGCCGGCTTCGGTGCCCATCTCTGCCTGCCGGGCTGCCACGGCGGCGACCCCGGGGTCCCCAGCCCAGACGCACCGTCTGGCCAGCCACAGCTCCGGGCTGCTCCGCGCGCGCCGGGCTAGGCAGCTGCCATCGCGCGCCGCGCCTTCACCGCCCCGCCGCCGCCTCCGCTCGGGCGCCCTGTCCCCGGGGGCCACGCCGCTGCCCGGCGGCGGCTCGCCCCTCCTCGGCGCCTCCGTGGCCACGCCGCTCGCCCGCTGCAGGGTGGAGAGTCCACGGGGTGGGGACGCCGGCCGCGGCGAGCGGGAAGGGACAGAGCTTCCTCCTCTTGGCGGGCGGACCAGTCGGCGGCCAACCTGCGCAGCCGGGCTCAAGGGCGCCGCGCTCGGGGAGCCGCGAGCTGTAGCCTGCCGAGCGCGGGCCGGGCGAGGGCGCCCTCTGGGTGCCGCGCTACCTGGAGAACACCTTACGCGCGGTGGGCGGGCTGCCCCGAGCCGCGTCCCGGAACCGCCGTGGTCGCTCCCGAAAGGATCCGCCTCTCTGCTCCGCAACAGCTCCCTTGCACCGACGCCGTCTCCTCCTCCTCCTCTTCCTCCTCTTCCTCCTTCCTTCCTTCCCTTCCTCTTTCACCGGTTCGCCGCGCCCTCCGAGTGCCAGCGACCGTCTCGCAGCCGCCCGTCCTCTCGGCTACCCTCCTGTGGCCGCCCACTCGTTGCAGCACCGAGAGCCAGGGCCCGCCCCTGAGGAGGGCGCTGCTGGGAAGCTGCAGCCTGGACCGAACCCACTGCTCAGGGACCTCAGAGAACCGGGAAAGAGGGCTGAAGCCCTGCGCGCGCCCCGCTGCGGGACGGCGCAAAAGAAGCGTCTCTAACCCGCACTGTCAGGGTCAGCCCGCCAGGCGTTTGCAGCGCTGGGCGCAGTCACCGCGCCTCGCTCGCACTGGTCCGCTCGTGGGCAGCGCGTGGCGCTGAATGCACCGTGGCTACACGCGTGCCGAGAGGTGGGATGATCCAACAAGCGTCCTACAGCCCAGGCCTCAAATGGAAAGTGGTTTATAAGTGACAGGGGCGCTAAATTTAGAAGTGGTCGGCTAAATTTATCGTGGCAGCCGCTGGTACTTTTCATTGTAAAATTTCCAGTTGCTTACGCCGTTATCGTTAATGAGTAATTGATTGGCTCCATTGCTGAATGATTTAATACTCTCATATATCATCTTAAAGTCACCCCTCCCTCAAAATGCCAGACATCTAAGATAGAAAATACATGGGAAAAATTATCATTCAGAGTTGCAAGAGAGAAGTTAACTTATTTCAGTTTTTAAAACTGAACCCTACACAAATGAAATGGGTTGATTGCTTTAGTGTAATCAAAAAGCTCCCGCTTATTTTGGGAAGCAAAACCAGATGTGTAAATTCCCAGAGAACTCTTCCAGAATGCTGTAGGTCATGTCAGGAAAGCCAAGGCAAGCTGCAGTATGTAAAGGATTTGGATTTCCCAACTTGAGGTTAGTAAGCCAAATTATAAGAGGCAAAATGCAAATTGGATGTCAAACTCCCCAAAGCCTTACTTAACATGGTATTAAGTAAAGGGAATCCGGGAGCGAGGGACACATTCAGACCAGAACACTGTCCAATTCTTAAATTGTTTCAGTATTTTATTGATAGTTTCCAAGTAATAAGGTCCTTTTTGTGACTTTATTGTACTCCCCAAGCAAACTGGAAGTCTGGGAGATTCATCTGTCACTCTAGTTCCTTTAAAACAGTCACCTAGTTCATTTTCTACTGAGTAGCAAGGTAACTTTGAGTTTATAAGTAGTAAGCACACATCACCAGGCTGTTTTTACATGTGCTCCTTAAATCTCCCCTGTTAGATGAGTCTGGAGGGAAAAAAACCACCGAGGGTCAACACAAGGACAGATTCCTTCCCCACCCCATTGCACCAGGCAAATTTTATATCTATTAAAAATGGGACTGAGTACTTAATACATATAAGGGCAAGTATTTTACAACATAGGAATGAAAGTAACGCACATGCCTTTGATCCCAGCATTCGGGAGGCAGAGGCAGGTGGATTTCTGAGTTTGAGAACAGCCTGGTCTACAGAGTGAGTTCCGGGACAGCCAGGACTATACAGAGAAACCCTGTCTCAAAAGACAAACAAGCAAACAAAACAAAACAAAGAAACAAACAAAAAAGAGGGATGAAAGTAACTTCAGGATTGGGTTTCAAAAATCTAAAAGGAATGGGAAGGGAGAGATGGCTCAGTGTTTCTGAGCACTGACTGCTCTTCCAGAGGTCCTGAGTTCAATTCCCACAACCACATGGTGGCACAAAGCCATCTTTAATAGGACCCTATGCCCTCTTTTGGTGTGTCTGAAGAGAGCAACAGTGTACTCGCATACATAAAATAAATAAATCCTTTTTAAAAATCTAAAAGGAAAAAAATTGTAATCTCAATAACAAAATCTTTCCATGGCAAATGTAGTGTAGACAAATAAAATGTTATCTAATATGGATATATCACAATCATGAGTTTCTAAAAATAGGAAAAAGATAAAAATGTTTCTTTTTAAGGTGTGTTTTATTTGTCTGCCTGTAAGCATTTACGTGTGAGTGCAGGTGACCTCAAAGAAAAATGGATGTCAGTTCCTGGAGCTGGAGTTACAGATGGTTATGAATTGCTTGATGTAGGTACTGGCAATTAATTCTGGTCATCTACAAGCGTAGTATGTATGCTTAGCTAATGAGCCATCTCTCCTGCCCCTAAAAAACTTCTTTAGAAAGAAAAATAAAGCCATATACAATTCATGATCATGGGAATATAAGTGATTCTTGCATGTATAAAAAGAAATTCTACTCTATTGATAATAAAATATGTGCAAATTAAAATTTATATTAATATAACCACATTCATTAAATCTATTGGCAAAATCCTGAAGTTTTCCAACACACTTTTTGAGACTGGATGTAAGAAAATAGACACTCTTATTTGTAGGCTTATATTTTTTAAAACCTACTTTAATAAGGGTTCTTAAATGCTTCAACCTCCTGTATAGCCCACCAATCAAAGGTAGGGGAAGATGATTTTTTTTTTTTTTTTGAGACAGGGTTTCTCTGTATAGCTCTGGCTGTCCTGGAACTCACTCTGTAGACCAAGCTGGCCTCGAACTCAGAAATCCGCCTGCCTCTGCCTCCCAAGTGTTGGGATTAAAGGCGTGGACCACCACTGCCAGGCGGAAGAAGATAGTTAATGGGCCTGTTGTGGGTAGCCCTGATGCTGTTTGTATTTTGATGCTAATTCTGCTTCCTCAAGAGGGGGCTGCCCAGATGAGGAATGGATCATGTATGTACACATGTGAACCTTCTCCCCATTTTAACTGGTCGATAAAGATGGCAGATGCCAACAGTTGGGTGAAGGATAAGATGGGATTTCCAGGTCCCAGGAGAAAAAGGAGTTGAGAGAGGAGAGGGATTCAGACCAGGCTATAGGGTGGATAGGAAGTAGCAGACTTGTAACTCTGAGAACAGATCCTGTGCAGCCTCCACAGGCGCTGCAGAGGCTAAGGAGGACAGGGCAAGAAATTCTTCCACCAGCAGTTGTGTTATCTGGCTAGTTTTAAAATATACAAAGCTGCCTGATGTTTTCCATCCGCGGTAACTCAGGTGGGCCGGAGAAAGTGCACTGACTGGGCAGTTGTTAGAGGCTTGGCAAAGCTAACCATGGAAGCTGGGTGAGCTGTTCATTGCTGGCACCGGCAAGGTGCAAGCATGCATCTTAAAATTATATGCAACACAGACTTAGTTCTTTGAAGTGATTGCACTCTTGGTTATCATCGGTCCAGTCCACTTAAATTGGCAACAGTGGCTGGATCCAGAAGAAACGGAGAGGCTCCGCCTATGGGCGTGAGTCTGCGGAAGCAGCCAGATGCAGCTTGAACGCCTCCAAAAGTTCTTTGGTGCATTTTTCTCTACAAAGTCACCACAAGCTAAGATCTGTGAAGAAAGCCAGGCGAACCAATGCCATACATATCATCATCGGCGTCAGTGAAGCCCAACCAATTCCAGAGCATCATCCACTGTCTGTCTGATGGGTTATACTAATACTCTTCCCCAACATCACATGTCCTCTCAAGCTTCTGCTCCAGCAAAACAGAACATACCCTTTCACCTAACAGCTTCCAGAAAAACACCACGTGTCTGTTCTCAGCAAGAGATCCTCTCCTAAGAACAGCTTCCAGGAAAACATCACATGACACAACCGAGTCTCCAGTGAAACCGGAAATTCCCACTTCACTCTTTTCTAGTGGAATGGGAAGTAATGAAAACCATGGATGTGTTGGCGCATGCCTGTAATCCCAGCACTTGGGAAGCTGAGCAAAAAGATCACAAATTTGAAGCCAGCCTGGACTACCTAGAAAGAACTTGTTCTAACAAAACCTACCTACCTACATATATACATACACACACACATACAATAACTGTAAAGTGAGATTGTTAATATCTAGCAAAATTGGAGAGATTACACAGTGGTTAAGAACACTCCCCGCTTTTCCAGAGGTCCTGAGTTCAATTCCCAGTAACCACATGGTGGCTCACAACCTTCTATAATGGGATCTTATGCCCTCTTCTGATGTGTCTGAAGATAGCTGTAGTGTACTCATATACATAATAAATAAATCTTTAAAATATCTAGCAAAATACATATAAATTTATGCTTATAAAAATGTATCTTGGGCTGGTGAGATGGCTCAGTGGTTAAGAGCACTGACTACTCTTCCAAAGGTCCTGAGTTCAAATCCCAGCAACCACATGATGGCTCACAATCATATGTACGGGGATCTGACGCCATCTTCTGTAATGTCTGAAGACAGCTACAGTGTACTTACATATAATAAATAAATAAATCTTTTTTTAAAAAAAAAAGAAAAGAAAAAATGTATCTTTATTAAGAGTCATGATTTTTTTGTTTAGAATGATCTGGTTTCAGGTGTGAATACATGTATTCTACCCTGGCTAAGAAAGGGTGGGGTGGAGCATTAGTTATTCCTGGCTCAGTGATAGCCAGGGAAAGTGCCCATTTTAGGCCTCACTGATACTTGATGCTATGCCCAGAAGTGACTCTTGCCAGAATTGAAGTCATGGGGTTCTTTTTTGGTTTTGTTTTGTTTGTTTTTTAATCCTATAGTTGTCTTGGATAACATTTCAACAAAAGGCTTAAAGTGTCCTGTACACACATTCCTGAAATTCTCTGCTTCCTGCTCTTGGAATCTGCCTCAACCAAGAGGAATTGTAATCATTTTGTGCTCACCCAAGGACCAATGTTTGATCATTATCTAGAAATTCTTTCTTATCAGAAGGTGCAATCTCTTTCATTCTCCCCTTTCCACTGCTGATAGTATAATATTTAAAGAATACAAAGGGGACTAATACAATCGAAAATCATTATTTGAAAAAGACCCGCCAAATACCACACCTGAAACCAGATCATTCTAAAGGGTATTTTAGTTATGGCCTAGATTAGCTTAAAAACCAGAAAGTTCACCCATAAGTAACTATTTGCTTATCAGCAAAACCAAATCAGAAAACCTAAACTTACGAAGAGCTGGACAAAGAGTATTCAGTGGGTAAAACACACATGACATGTACCAAATCTTACTGAACAAGAACAAAAAAATCATGTCTCTTAATAAAGAGGAAAACTAGTAAAATGCAGTCACAGAAATGGCCAGATGATGTAGCGAAGACTTTCATACAGTTATTAGTTATTGAAAATATAGGATGCAAAGGAGCCCATGAGAATACTGAAAATCAGGACAAAACAGAACCATTGGACTGGTGTGGGAACAATGTCTGAAAACTGTTTGGTTTTGGCTTTTTGAGACAGGGGGTTCTCTATGTAGACCATTTGCTGTCTTTAAACTCACTCTGTACACCAGGCTAGTCCCAAACTCAGAGATCTGCTTACCTCCCAGGTTTTGGGACTAAAAGTGTGTACTGCCTTGCTCAAGTTAAAATTTATTTCTTATTAGATGCAATGCAATTAACAACAGATTAGACACCATGGAAGACATCAATGAACTTAAGTACTAGAAGCAATATATATATATATGTTTTTTTCGAGACAGGGTTTCTCTGTGTAGTCCTAGCTGTCCTGGAACTCACTCTGTAGACCAGGCTGGCCTCGAACTCAGAACTCCGCCTGCCTCTGCCTCCCAAGCGCTGGGATTAAAGGCCTGCGCCACCACGCCCGGGATAATACTTTTACAGTGTAACATTTTACCTCAAAATCTCCCCTAAGTACAAGATCAGCAAGAGGACATGAGGTTCAAACTTATGTCCAGAGGAAATCAGGCACAAAATTCTAGCTAGGAATTTTCCCAGTAGAGTCCCCTCAGCAGGGCCTGTCAAGTGTCAATTACCAGGAAAGCTCAGAGACTGGGAACCCAGGAGCTGACAAAGATTCAGGACTCCGTAAGCAAAGGAGGTGCCCTGCATGAACCATGCTCTCTGCACACAGTTTAGGCACAGCAAAGTATTTTTAGCAAGGGATGAAGGAAATGCTCAGAAATCCAACCTTGAACACTGACCTTTCTAAAAATAGTAGCCTCAAGTCTGCTAAGTTGACTCTTCTCTGAATAGTTCTGCGCTGTACACCACAAATGTGTGCAGTTTACTCCAGTTACTTGTGATTTAAAAGGCTGTTTGTGTTCTGAAAGTGTAAATAATAATAAAAGCAATAACAGGGTAATCAAAAACCAGAAAGAAAGATAAAGAATAACAGAAATGCAAATAGCAGGAGTTTAAAATGTATAGAAGACAGATATAGCTTACAGAGACAGAAAGTGTGTCAATTCTCTAGAGAGGGCAGGTTAGCCCCAGGATGTGTGTAATGGATTTGTTAACGTACAAAATTGTTGGATGACTTCATTGAAGTTGTTACATGGGTGCATACATTTTAGCCTATTTGCTGGAGTAAACAGTGAGTTCGGCATGATGATATAGATCCCAGCATTTATGTGGAAGCAGTGGTATAGAATCATGTGTTCAAGGCCAGCCTGTGCTACAACAATGAGTTCTGGGCAGCAGTGAGAACTTGTCTCAAAATTAACTAATGGAAGTTTGTGTAATTCATAGTATACAAAAACTCTAAACCGTGGGAAGGGTGGAAATTGAGAAGACATTCTCATTACTGTTAAAACATTATTATTCAGAAACTTGAAGTTCTTATCTTACAGATTGGTTAGAGTCACACCAAGGTATTTTATATTATTTGTGACTATTGTGAAGGGTGTTGATTCCCTAATTTCTTTCTCAGCCTGTTTATCCTTTGAGTAAAGGAAGGCTAAAGATTTGTTTGAGTTAATTTTATCTCCAGCCACTTTGCTGAAGTTGTTTATTAGGTTTAGGAGTTCTCTGGTGAATTTTTGGAGTCACTTAAGTTTATTATCATATCATCTGCAAATAGTGATATTTTGACTTCTTCCTTTCCAATTTGTATCCCCTTGACCTCCTTTTGTTGTCTAATTACTCTTGCTAAGACTTTGGGTTCTATATTGAATAAGTAGGGAGAAAGTGGAAAGCCTTGTCTAGTCCCTGATTTTAGTGGAATTGCCTCAAGTTTCTCTCCATTTAGTTTGATGTTGGCTACTGGTTTGCTGTATATTGCTTTTACTATGTTTAGGTATGGGCCTTGAATTCCTGATCTTTCCAAGACTTTCTCCTATGCTCATGGATTGGCAGGATTAATATAGTCAAAATGGCCATCTTGCCAAATGCAATCTACAGATTCAATGCAATCCCCATCAAAATTCCAACTCCATTTTTCATAGAGTTAGAAAGAGCAATTTGCAAATCCATTTGGAATAACAAAAAACCAAGGATAGTGATCTCAACAGTCAAAGAAGTAATTAGTAAAAGAACCTCTGGGGGAATCACCATCCCTGACCTCAAGCTGTACTACAGAGCAATAGTGATGAAAACTGCATGGTATTGGTACAGAGAAAGACAGGTGATCAATGGAATAGAATTGAAGAGTCAGAAATGAACACACACACCTATGGTCACTTGATCTTTGACAAAGAAGCTAAAACCATCCAGTGGGGGGGGAAAAAGACAGCATTTTCAACAAATGGTGCTGGTTCAACTGGAGGTCAGCATGTAGAAGAATGCACATCGATCCATTCTTATCTCCTTGTACAAAGGTCAAGTCCAAGTAGATCAAGGACCTCCACATAAAACCAGATGCACTGAAACTAATAGAAGAGAAAGTAGGGCAGAAACTCGAACACATGGTGTACTGGATAGTTTTGTGTCAACTTGACACAGCTGGAGTCATCACAGAGAAAGGAGCTTCAATTGGGGAAATGCCTACACGAGATTCAGCTATAAGGCATTTCTCAATTAGTGATCAAGGGGGAAAGGCTCCTTGTGGGTGGGACCATCTCTGGGCTGGGAGTCTGTGGTTCTATAAGAAAGCAGGCTGAGCAAGCCAAGGGAAGCAAGCCAGTAAGGAACCTCCCTCCATGGCCTCTGCATCAGCTCCTGCTTGAGTCCCAGTCCTGACTTCCTTGGTGATGAATAGCAATGTGGAAGTGTAAGCTGAATAAACCCTTTTCTCCCCAACTTGCTTCTTGGTCATGATGTTTGTGCAGGAATAGAAACCCTGACTAAGACACATGGGCAGAGGGGAAATTTTCCTGAACAGAATACCAATGGCTTGTGCTATAAGATCAACAATAGACAAATGGGACCTCATAAAATTGCAAAGCTTTTGTAAGGCAAAAGACACTGTTAATAAGACAAAAAGGCCACCAACAGATTGGGAAAGGATCTTTACCAATCCTAAATCAGATAGGAGACTAATATTCAATATATACAAAGAACTCAAGAAGCTGGACTCCAGAAAATCAAATAACCCTATTAAAATGGGGTACAGATCTAAACAAAGAATTCTCAACTGAGGAATATGGAATGGCCAAGAAGCACCTGAAGAAATGTTCAACATCCTTAGTAATCAGGGAAATGCAAATAAAAACAACCCTGAGATTCCACCTCACACCAGTTAGAATGGCTAAGATAAAAATCTCAGGTAACAGCAGATGCTGGCAAGAATGTGGAGAAAGAGGAACACTCCTCCATTGTTGGTGGGATTGCAAGCTGGTGCAACCACTCTGGAAATCAGTTTGGCAGTTCCTCAAAAATTGGACATAGTACTACCGGAAGATCCAGCAATACCTCTACTGGGCATATACCCAGAAGATGCTCCAACTTATAATAAGGACACATGTTCCACTAGGTTCATAGAAGCCTTATTTATAACAGCCAGAAGCTGGAAAGAACCCAGATGTTCTTCAACAGAGAAACGGATACAGAAAATTTACACAATGGAATATTACTCAGCTATTTAAAACAATGACTTCATGAAATTCTTAGGCAGAATAGATGGAACTAAAAATATCACCCTGAGTGAGGTAACCCAGGCACAAAAGAACACACATTGTATGCACTCACTGATATTAGCCCAAAAGCTGGAAATACCTGATATACAATTCACAGACCACATGAAGCTCAAGAAGGAAGACCAAAGTGTGGATGCTTTGGTTCTTCTTAGAAGGGAGGAAATATGGAGACAAAGTGTAGAGCAGAGACTGAAGGAAAGGCCATCCAGAGACTGGCAGAAATGAACCCACACACCTATGGTCACTTGATCTTTGACAAAGAAGCTAAAACCATCCAGTGAGGGGGGGGGGGAAGACAGCATTTTCAACAAATGGTGCTGGTTCAACTGGAGGTCAACATGTAGAAGAATGCACATTGATCTATTCTTATCTCTTTGTACAAAGGTCAAGTCCAAGTGGATCAAAGACCTCCACATAAAACCAGATACACTGAAACTAATAGAAGAGAAAGTGGATCCCACCTGGGGATGCACCCCATATACAGTCACCAAACCCAGACACTATTGTGGATGCCAAGAAGTGCTTGCTGACAGGAGCCTGATATAGCATCTCCTGAGAGGCTCTGCCAGAGCCTGACAAATATAGAGGCTAGCAGCCAACCATTGGACTGAGCATGGGGTCCCAGTGAAGGAGTTAGAGATAGGACTGAGGAGCTGAAGAGGTTTGCAATCCCATAGGAAGAACAACAATATCAGCCAACCAGAGCTCCCAGAGCTCCCAGAGCTCCCAGGGACTAAACCACCAATCAAAGAGAGGGACCCATGGCTCTAGCCACATATGTAGCAGAGGATGGCTTTGTTGGACATCAGTGGAAGGAAAGGCTCTTGGTCCTGTGAAGGCTCCATGCCCCAGTGTAGGGGAATGCCAGGATGAGGAGGCAGGAGTAGGTGGGTGGGTGAGGAACACCCTCATGGAAGCAGGAGGGGGACAGGGAAAGAGGATAATATTTGAAATGTAAATAAAGAAAATATTCAATTAAAATATCATTATTAAAACATTAATAAATACTATTAAATTTTATTTTAATAATATATTTAATACTTTAACAATATATTAATAATTTAACAATAATTTATTAATTTAATTTAATAATAAAATAATGGTATTTAACAATTATTATTAAATATTATTAAAACAGATATTAAGACATTATTAGAACATTTCTTATTTTGTAGCTTTTGACTTTGGAAATATGATATGTTATACATAGTTTTAATAATAAAGGTTAGAAAAGGATTCTCTAAAAATAAAACAATACTATTAACCTAGGATGTGTCCCATTGATAGGTTGTATCATAAAACAGTCTGCAGAGGCTATGACCAAACATGAGAGAATTTGAACAGAGATTAGGACAATAAATCCAACTAATTGAAACAAGCTATGCACAATTAAATTAAAAAACTAATAGTGAAGCTACAAAACCAAATTGGTCAAACGTGGATAATGCTGGTGAACTGATAAGAAGAAGGGGGAGAACTGAACGTTTATATCACTTTCCACATCCCAGTGTGGACTGGACACATTGGTGCAGTCCTGTAATACCAGAACTCACGAAGGTGAAACTTTAGAATCATGAGTTCAAGGCCTTCTAGGACTACATAGTAAAACCCTGTCTCAAAAAGAAAAAGAAAAAAAAATGCACACCCTAGCTGTTCCTGATAGTATCCACATAAAGTTTCTCTTCATGAATGTAGTTTAATGAATAAAAATAACAAAGGATCGAATTAAAATATGAACCAGATAGTCCTAAGTCTTTTGATAGAAGGTCATGCCACTATTGGCCTATGAAATAGTTTTACTTAAATTGAAATAACTCATTTTGAACCTGTTCATTTTGAACAGGTGTCTGGATCAAAATTATTTTAATAGAAGACAAAGGAACATGGGAAAGTAATTATATAACAGAGACACAGCCAGCAAAAGTCAAACTTCAACAAAAGACACAGACCTTAGTTTATTCTGGCTTCTGCTATAAAATAATTGGGTCATTAAATTATATATATATGCATATGCTCTCCATACACACTAAAATACACACTATTTTACACACTAAAATAAGTAAAAAACATAAGTGAAACTAGAAGGAAAATAAAATTGTGTAGAGTATAAACATAAGATGGCAGGACATAGAGAAATCAATCTCAAACTAACCAGGAAATGTCTTCCTTGATGGCTTGCTTTCATGTGCTGGGAGGAAGAAACCGTCTTAGTGAGGGTTTACTGTTGTGAACAGACACCATGACCAAGGCAGATCTTAGAAGGAGGACAACATTTAATTGGGGCTGGCTTAGTTCAGGCAGAATCATGACAGCATCTAGGCAGGCATGGTGCAGGAGGAACTGAGAGTTCTACATCTTCATCTAGAGGCTGCTAGTGGAAGACTAGCTTCCAGGCAGCTTGGATGAAATTTTCACACATGCATACAATGTATCATAACTATATCTACCCCACACTCTACCTTCACTCCCGCTGGAGTAGCCACAATGTATGCCCTCCAAACTTCACATCCTCCTTTTTCTTTCTTTGTTTTTAATAACCTACAAGATGAAACTAGTGCTTCCCACAGGTTCATGGATGCTCCATCCACTTGGAAGACTGAGTCAGGAGGATTGTTTGAGCCCAAAAGTATAATGTCTGCCTGAGCACAGCTTTGTTTAAAAGACAGCAGGGCCAGCCAGATGGCTTAGCAGGCAACTATGCTTGCTACCAAGTCTGATGTCCTATGTTCAATCCCTGAAATCTATATAGGAAGAGAAATCCAACTCCCACAGTTGCCCTCTGATTTCCACAGGTGAGCCTCGAATCATGCCCCTTTTCTACAATATTTTTTAAAAAAGATAAATGTAATTTTTAAAAAATCCTTAATAAAAAAAGGAAGAATCTTCTGTGCTGTGTGCCCTGCACAGTTAACATGGAAGAAAGACTTTAAGATTGCATTTTATTTGTTTGTTTGTTTGTTTGTTTGTTTGTTTGAGACAGGGTGTCTATGTGTACCTTTGGCTGCCCTGGAACTTGAGCTGTTGAGCAGACTAGCTTCGAACTCACAGAGATCTACCTGCCTCTACCTCCCAAATGCTGGGATTAACGGTGTGTGCCACCACTGCCTATTTTTTGACTTTAAGAATTGTTTAAGAGACTAAGTTGGTGTTTTCTATTTCCATGAACATTTATTCAGACTTTGCAGAGAAAATATTTTTATTATTTTACCCCAGAAGTTTATTGAATACTCTAAATCCACATGAACTTTTAAGCTGGGCTCCTTTTCATCCACTATATCTCTGCTTATTTATTATTTATTCCATGTGCCCTTTAAGTGTGGATTGGTTTAACGGGAATACGATGTAAATTCCCTTGAAAATAGAACACTTAATACTTGTTAGCAAATGCTTCATTACTGTTTATAACTTGATGCCTTGACTCATTCTAAATGATGATCAAAGATAAAGAGAAAAACCAAGTATCTTTGCTTAAGTAAAACAGAATGTTCTCTTTTGTATCTAATAATTATTTATCACATTTTATTAAATTTATGTGTTGTTTTGATTGATATAATACTATATAGTCATAATTTTGCTTTCTACTGGTGTTAATAATAAATGAATATAATATCAATGAAAATATTTTAGTTGAAATTTCAGTTTACATATATAATATATGTGTAATGACATAGCATAAGAAAATTAATAGAGTAGTTTTAAATATAGCTTTAGAAAAGTATAAACATTAGCAAAAAATTAAGAGGAGAATAAAAGAACATAATTATTAGTCTAAAGAGAACAAGAAATAATACTATTTTCTAAAAAGTTAAATTCAAATACGTTTACAAAGTGGTAGGTAAGCATCTCTAAACCTTTGATGTATAAATGTTCAGAGATGGCGCCTATGAGCTGCGCTTCTATATTCATTTGCATAAATCCCATAATCCCCATGAAGAATGTGGTTGATAAAACTTGCCTATAGAGATTACAGCAAAGGGTGAAGACATTTCCAAGATGAGGTTACAAGAACTCTTTAATGTCCTCCTGTTCTCTCTCTCTCTCTCTCTCTCTCTCTCTCTCTCAGAAAAGCCAATTGACATGTTGTGAACTGCCATATGGGAAACCTTCTGTGGTGAGCAACTGGGGATGTCTCTGGCCGTTAGCCAGCAGGAAGGGAATCCAGCCAACAATGATGGGGATGAGCCAAGGCCATCTTGTCAAGCTTTCAGGTAAGAACAGAGCCTGGTCTCACCCCTTGGTGGCAGCCTTGTGACAGAATGAGTTTTAAATCCAGAGACACAGAGATAATAAATGGTTGTTTTCAAGTGTTAAGATTAGGGAAATTTTCTTACATGGTGATAGTTAACTACTAAAATAATCAATCGGCTATTGCTCTTAGAATCTGCTGGGAACATTTAAGAGCAACACGCGGGTTTTCTATTTCTTTATGAATGACATTCATTTTTAATAAAGTTGATTTAGGTCATTTTGCAGCTATTGAAATGTCTGAGAAAATATTTTAATGGGCAATGATATGTATTGGGGGTAAGAATTTTCGAGTGACAGTAAAAGAGAATCTGAGATAATAGGATCTAGAAGGTTCCCTTTCTGTATGAACTGAGACTCTGAGATAATAGGATCTAGAAGGTTCCCTTTCTGTATGAACTAAGGATAAAGTCAACCTAGAAAGCACACAGCTAAAATAACCTCTGCTGATTGAGAATTTACAGTTACATCCTCCTGCCATTTACTTAACCCTCACGATCCTTCGAGGTGAGATGCTATCACCACAGAACTGTAAAGGAGCCCAACATCGTGACTGTGGGCTTCAGTTGAGTTGACCTTGCAGAGGAGGTGTCTACTCAGCCTCTCTCCTGCCACCCAGACAAGGCTAGGCCATCATCACATACAATCCATGGCTGAAAGGAAACCTGAAGATGTCAGACTCTCTCAATCATGGAAGCCTAGGACTAAGGCTCAGTCTCAGGTCTGTGACTTGAGCCTTGTTCTCTTGAACAAGGGAAAAAAGAAATGTATATTCTGCTACATTCACGTTATATTAGGATACCTGAAGTTTTAGTTTGGTAGAGTTGTTGTTACTGTTATTGTTGTTGTTGTTGTTGTTGTTGTTATTATTACTGTTGTTGTTGTTGTTCTTCTTCTTCTTCTTCTTCTTCTTCTTCTTCTTCTTCTTCTTCTTCTTCTTCTTCTTCTTCCTCCTCCTCCTCCTCCTCCTCTTCCTTCTCCTCCTCTTCCTCCTCCTCTTTTTTTTTTATGAAGGAAATAGATTTCCTATACCAACAATCTTATTAAGAATCTAATTTCTTACATGATAAGAATACATTCACCGGGCGTGGTGGCGCACGCCTTTAATCCCAGCACTCGGGAGGCAGAGGCAGGTGGATTTCTGAGTTCAAGGCCAGCCTGGTCTACAAAGTGAGTTCCAGGACAGCCAGGGCTATACATAGAAACCCTGTCTCGAAAAACAAACAAACAAACAAACAAACACCAAACAAACAAAAAAGATAAGAATACATTCTATAAAATTTACCTTTAGCCCTTTCAAGTGTACAGCTCTGTGACAGTACATTTGCATTATTATGCAGCACCACCATTTACTCCCATACTTTTGCATGTTATCAAAGAGAAATTTTATCCCCATCAAGTAATCTTACTCCCTATCCCCTCCTTCTCCCTGTTTTACCAGTCACCACTGACTCTGGGTACTACGTATAAGTGAACACACATGGTATTTATTCTTTCTTTACTGCTTTAATCAGCTTGGTATAATATCTTCAAAGTTCATCCATTTCTGAATACCCATTGCAGATACCAAACCCTGACACCATTACTGATGCTATGTTATCCTTGCAGACAGGAAGGAGGCTGGCATGGCTGTCCTCTGGGAGGCCCAGCACCTGACTTAAACAGATGCAGATACACACAGCCAACCATCGGACTGAGCCTGGGGATCCCAATGGAAGAGTTAGGGGAAGGACTGAAGGAGCTGAAGGGGATTGCAGCCCCATAGGAAAAATAACAATATCAACTAATTGGACCCCCATAGCTCCCAGGGACTAAGCTACCAACCAAAGAACATACATGGGCTGCTCTGTGGGCCCCACTACATATGCATGTATGCCTTGTCTGGCCTCAGTGGGAGAGGAAGCACTTGGTCCTGTGAGGACCTCTGAGACTTGATGCTTCAGAGAAAGCCCCTTCTGCTAGAGGGGTGAGGTGGGAGTGGGTGGGTGAGTGGAGGAGCACCCTCATAGAGGCAAAGGGGAGAGTGGATGGGGTGGGCGGGCTCGTGGAGGGGGGACCAGGAAGGTGGACAACATTTGAAATGTAAATAAATAAAATAATTAATAATAAAAATATTCTTTACCTTAAGTCTAAATAGTACCCCACTATTATGTACTTATTACATTTCATTTAACTGGTCATTTCCTGTCATAGTCCTATTATAGCAAAAACATTATAAAAGGGTAGTTTCTAAACAACAGATATTACTTCTCATTTCCCTGGAGTCTGTGATCAAGATACAAGCAGATCTGGCAGATGGTTCACGTTTTGGTTCACAAATAGGCAGAACCTTCTTGCTGGGTTCTCATATGATAGAATGGGGAAAGCATCTCTCTCGCTCTCCCGCTCCCGCTCCTGCTCCCGCTTCCACTCCCCCCTCTCTCCTTTCTTTGGTTTCAAAGCCACTAATCTTACAATAGCCCTACCTTCTAGGATCCTCCATCATGTTGTTAGCTACATTCAGTACATGAATTTGGGTTGTAAGGAAACCATCCGGAGCACATCAGTAGCCACTTGGGTTGCTTCTACCTTCCTGCTCTTGTGAACTACACGGTGCTAGACTTAAAAGTATCTGAGTTTCTGCTTTCAATTTTAAATATATATCCCAAAGTGGACTTCTTGGATTATGCAGTGATTCTATGTTATTTTTTTTTTCTTTTAAAGACATTGTCTCACTATACATCCAGGCTGGCCGACTTGTAACCCTCCTGCCTAAACCTCTGAGTGCTTAGATGACAGAAGTGTAGTGTCGTGTACAGATCTATGTTTAATCCTTTTGAGGAACTACCACACCATTTTTCTCACTGGCTGTACTATCTTCCATTCCACATGTTCAAAATCTTCTAATGAGGAAGGACAATTGAAAAACAAGTGAGGAACGGTATAAAAATGAGTAAAGTGGATAATTATCTCCTAATTATGGACTCTTGGAGCTTGAAAGGCCTCTTCTACAGCCCTTCATCAGTTGAGATGTTCATTATGTATTTGAAGATAATACTTGATGGTTTAAGATGATGATTGGAATCCCCTCTATCAAACCTCCATTAAAGGTTTACTGCATACCCAGGACAATGTGGGCCAGGGCTCAGAGGAAGAAGGAAATTAACCATTCTTTTTCAAGTTTTTAACCCATAATGACCACAGACAGCGTTAAACATGGTTAATTTACTCATGATCATGAGTCATCTGGCTGGAAACACAGCACATTTTGGTTCTAGTCAATCTCTACAAGAGGAATAAACTAGCTTTGTAAAAAAAACTATGTGGTTTGGTAAACGTTTGTAATTAGAAGGTTTATAAGGTCACAGTAAAAAGCAAAACAACTTTAATATGATTGCGTATCTTTTACAGAAACCTGACAGGTAGCCCTGCCCACCTACATTGTTTTTTAATTTTAGTTGTTTTCTATGGTGTTGGCAAATTCTGGAAGTTATTCTCTAAGAGGCAATGAATGTTTACCCAAAATGGCTGCTATTTCATGTCAGAAATGCTGAGAACCCTAAACAATGATGACGATGGACAGCATATGGCACATTCTAACCACGAAGGGGATTTTGTCTAAGTACAGTGAGGGGTTTGGTTGGAGCCCAGGTTATAGCGGATAGAGTAAAGAGCTGGTGCCTTCCCTCTTGGTGTGACTTCTGGTGAGAATCCCAGTAAGATATGCCAGACAAACATCTTCATTTTCTTGGCTCTGCAGAACCATGGAAACTGACCTAATACCAAGAAGCCTTTCTAAAATTGTTAGAGTCTGAGTCTGAAATCGCTTGTGGCCTCATGTGTTTGAATCCTTGGTCCTCAGCTGCTACTGTTATTTAGGAAGACTGTGGAACTTTTGGCCCGTGGGGTCTAACTAACAAAGCGGTTACTGGGGGCTGGAGTTTCAAAATTATACTGAATTCTGGTTCTGGCTTGAGCCTTCTCCTCCTCCTCCTCCTCTTCCTCCTCCTCCTCCTCCTCCTCCTCCTCCTCTTCTTCCTCCTCCCCTCCTCCTCCTCTTCCTCTTCCTCCTCCTCCTCCTCCTCCCTTCCTCCTCCTCTTCCTCTTCTTCCTCCTCTTCCTCCTCTTCCTCCTCCTGCTTCTCATCCTTCTCCTTCTTCTTCTTCTTTGGTTTCTTTGAAACAGGGTTTCTCTATATCCCTGGCTGTCCTGGAACTCACTCTGTAGACCAAGCTGGCCTCGAACTCAGAAATCCGCCTGCCTCTGCCTCCTAAGTACTGGGATTAAAGGTATGAGCCACCACTGCCCGGCTAGTACTTTTCTCTTGAATTGGGCTGCCCCCAAAAGACCCCTCATATTTCCAGCCTTCCAGAAACAGTCCATCTTGCCTTCCTTGGTACTTGTTGAAGCCATGAGTCAGAGAGCCACTGCCACCAGGAGCCACTCCCACCATATGAAACCTATGTTGATTGTTCCCAGAAACAACATAAAATAGACACATTCCCACACTGAAGCATTGGGAATGTCTGATTTCTGTTCTACATACTTATAATAGTTTGCTTAATGCTTTTTTAAACTTCAAGGTGATGGATATAATTATACTTACCATTTTCAAAGGAAGAAACCAAAGTTGGGATTGGGAAGTAAAGGCAGGACTGAGAACTGTGGAGTACATTGAGACTAAGCTCAGTGGTCTTCGTCCTCTGCAAAGGTTACAGCATTGGTAACAGTCTTGAACAAAGTAACTGAAACCTTCAACAGGATGTGTAAGCATTCCTATGCCTCCACGGATGATAGATGGGTAGATAAATAAATGGTAGATAGATAGATGATAGATGATTAATAGACAGATGATAGACAGACAAATAGACAGGCAGATGGATGATAAATAGACAGATGATAGACAGATAATAGACAGATGGATGATAAATAGACAGATGATAGATAGACAGATAATAGACAGACAGATGGATAGATGATAAATAGACAGATGATAGGCAGATAAGCTGACAGTCAGACAGATAGACAGATCAATGTACTGTACAGGGAGAGAGTTAAAATAACACTGGGAAATGTTTTTTCTTTGAGACAGGGTTTCTCTGTATAGACTTGGCTGTTCTAGAACTCACTCTGTAGACCAGGCTGGCCTCAAAGTCAGTGATCTGCCCGCCTCTGCCTCCTGAATGCTGGTATTAAAGGTATGTGTCACCATCACCTGGCAGGAAATAATTTTTACATATCTGTTATTCAGGATTATTATTATAAGTAGAGTACAGGGGGTTGGTTTTTTTGTCTTCTTTATTTATTTTGGTTTTTTCTTCTTTCTTTCTTTCTTTCTTTCTTTCTTTCTTTCTTTCTTTCTTTCTTTCTTTTACCTCAAGACATGGTTTCTCTGTGTGACCCTGGCAATCCTAAAATTTGCTTTATAGACCAGCTGGCCTTGAACTCAGAGATCTGCTTGCCTCTGCCTCCCTAGTGCTAGGATTCAAGGCATGCACCACCAGGCCCAGATCAGTATTTATTTATTTATTTTTAATAATAATTTATTTATGCATTTAAATGGGGTATTATCTATGTCAGGTTATCCTTTAAAAAGCACCATGTGGTCTAGGCTGGCTCCCAGCTCCGACTCCCAATCTCCTGTCTGAGACTCCTAAGTGATCAGATTATAGGCGTGCATAATAAGAGCAATCAATAAACAGGGAACACATTTGTAGTGATGGGCTCTGGGCAGTCCTTTACTTCCCCAGAAACCCTTCCCAGGACTCCCCTCAGAACGCCACTGGAGGGAAGGTGTGAAGCAAGAGAGGGTGAAAGGCTGAAGAAAAGAAGGGTACTTCTTAATTTTCCAGTTCAGTTCCAGCTGCCCAACATTCATCATGTGCTTACTACATAATGAATTTTCTTTAAGGTGACAGAGACACAAAATAATTAAACGCACACAACTTTGCTTCAAGGTTCCTGGAATCCGGCGTGGGAGTAGGGTTTTAATAGTTATCTGTCTAATTGTACATATTCCAGAAAATCTCCTGGGTGAGATGGATTATTTCACAATACTATAATTATGTATCCCACAGCACGGAGCACCAACCCCACCCCACCCGACCTGACTACTTTTATAGCCAGGATTTCCATAAACAGTTTACTCCAGCTGGCCCAACCTCTGTCCTTCCCAGGCAGACCACACTATTTTTAACTTAGATTGGATAAACCTCTCTTTGCCAAAGTTCCAGCTGTTTGATGGTGGCTTACTTCAATATTTTATTAACCCCCTATAGAACAAATTAAAAAAAAAGTTTTATAAATTTTCCAGTTTATCCTGTCTAACTATAACAAAGCCTTTAAGTGTTATAACAGGCTATAGTCATTCCACAGCAGTATTATCTGAAGGTGTGAGGTTAAGTCCTTTAAATATCAGTGCATGGTAAAGCTATCTACCTCCAAGGAATGTGTGTCTCATGCAGTGACTACATGTAACAGAAATCCAGATACAACAAGACACAATGATACCTACATCTTTTTCTGGTGAGAAACAGGTCAGGATTTGGTTAGTCCTGGCCTCTGTTGATCTCAGCTCACCACGGCTCTTGATGCCTTCATTATTCCTCTTTTCTCTGCCCCATATCATAGATTACACCCAGAGTCACCTCATGGTTGTAGATGATTGGTATATCTAATGATTGTGGCCACAATCTGTCTGCTTCATTATTTCTCTCATTGATGTGATCTGCTTAGAAGCTGTTTAAGGGAAGAGGTGTTTACTTCTGGCAGGAAGACGTGGCAGGGGGAACAGGGGAGCAGTTACTCACATTGCATCTAAACTAAGAATCATGAAGTGGGCCCGGGCTACACAACCTCAAAGTCTGACCCTGGTGATACACTAAGTCCAGCAAACCACCTTAAGCTTCTACAACCTTCCAAAACAGAACCACCAATTCTGCATCATAAACTGGAGAGTCCTGAAGTCCCTTTTAACATTGGAACCACAAAACTGGGGAGAAGCCTCCCAAAGTGCTGGTCAATTTCCTCAGGCTGCTGAAGGTGGCAGTGTGGGGCTGTCTCTGAATCCTGCTGGCTGACAGGGAGAAGTATCAGCAAGAGGTATCTCTGCATGCTGAATCAGCTCCTTTACAGTAGGCATGCCCTAAACCATATCCAACCATGTCTACTTACAAAAGGGATGTTTGTAAGGTAGTCTGGGAACTGTAGTTTTAAACCAGTGCATGGCTATGAAATGAACAGTTTAGGGTGTTCTTATTAGAAAGGAATAGGAGAGGGGACACTGCTCAGACAGCAATCTTTTCACTGTAATCTTAATTTCAACATTATTTGTAAGCATGTGTAATAATGTGTACATTATTTGTAAGTATGTCTTTACCTCTAAACAGGCAGTCTGAAGACAGAAGATACTAGGACAACATACTTTGGAAGGACAGACCTCAGACAGCATATACAACAGTTATTGTATATATAAAGTGCTTTTCGGTGGTGCTGTGTTTTTTGAAAAACCACATGCATAAACCCTAACTTTAAATATTAAACCCCTACTAATATTTTTGTTCGATTGTTCTATACAGAGTCTCACTATGTAGCTCTGGTTGTCAGGGATCTCACTCTGTAGACCAAGCTGGCCTCGAACTCACAGAGATCCCCCTGCCTCTGCCTTCTGAGTGCTGGGATTAAGAGCATCATGCCAAGCCGGGCGTCGTGGCGCACGCCTTTAATCCCAGCACTCGGGAGGCAGAGGCAGGCGGATTTCTGAGTTCGAGGCCAGCCTGGTCTACAAAGTGAGTTCCAGGACAGCCAGGGCTATATAGAGAAACCCTGTCTAAAAAAAAAAAAAAAAAAGCATCATGCCACCACACTGGCTCACTCGTTTTCAATTGAGCCCTTCCAGAGAGCCGTTTAGAGCACGTGACTCTGCTCATCCAGTGATCTCTCCTCTCCCAGCTTTTCCTTCTCCTTGGAGATCTCACTCTTAAGTGAGAGAAGAAGGATTTCTTGGGAAGGACTTGTCTTTGGCTCCAGCACGACAGTGTATCCCTGAGTTTGGTGACATCACAGTGCCATTAACTACTATCATCTACTTTTTGGCAGAACTGTGAGCAAAAGCAATGGGGATAACGCTGAGAGCACAGGGCGTCTAAACCAAAGCCAAGTCTCAGATTTCTAATTTATGTAACAAAGGATGTAGTATGTGCAAGTACTCTCAGCAGTTAACCAGTTAATAAACTTCTTTAGGTTTTCTGAATTTTTAGTCATCCGACTTATCTATTTTTTGTTCTAGAAACAATTGCGTTAAGAACGGGTTCCAAATCACATGTGCTGCTAACAAAAGGGAAATTCCTTTAGTAGTGAATTAGTTCAGCTAAGATAACAAAACACCCCAAACTAGGTGGCTTAAAAAACAGACCTTTTGTGCTATGGTGGGATTCAGTTCAGAGCACTGCGGCTCAATCCCCATGAAAGAAGCTTCTTGCAATAGAAGGTATTTAACATAGAGACCCACAACTGGACAACGTGAAGACAGTGAGAGACCTTGAACACTCAGTCCTAAGTAGCATGGCTTTATCAAACCCTTCCGCTCGGGACTCAGGGGGCTGTGCTGAAGAAGTGGTGGGTGAGTCAGGGGAAACTTTGTCATCTAGACACAACTGGACTGGACGCACGTATGAGCTCAGAGACTCTGTCACTGCACAGACCTGCGTGACTTGCACAGGTTCAAACCAGACAAACACCCAGCACAGAGAAGGGGAAGTGGACCCAAAGTCCCACCCCAGGAAACTATTTGCAACTGACACCTGCTGGGAAAGAGAAAGTTAGTTTTCTCCAATGGAGTGTTACTCGGTGTATTCTCCAGGGCAGGCTCCAGGACCGGGAATAGTTAGCCTACACAAAACAGAATCCATGGTTTTTGTTTGTTTGTTTGTTTTGTTTTTGGAGACAGGGTTTCTCTGTGTAGCTCTGGATGTCTTGGAACTCACTCTGTAGACCAGGCTGATCTTGAACTCTGAAATCTTCCTGCCTCTGCCTTCCAAGTGGGAAGGTGTGGGCTATCACTGCCCTGCCTGAATCCAAGTTTTTGTTTGTTTGTCTGTGGTTTTTGTCTCATTGCTCTTTTAGTTTATTTTGATTATCCTTTTGAATGAGAATGACCATGAAATTGGGTGGAGTGGAGAGGCAGGGAAGATCTAGGAGGAGTTGGGGGAGGGGAAAGAATATGCTCAAAATGTATCCAAAATTAACAAGAATATAATAATAATAATAAAAACCCAGGCATCCCCCCCCCCCCCAATTCTGGTAGATTTCCATCACAGTGCCTGCAAACGTGGTTTCTGGTGAAAGGACTCCCTTTTCTGTGGCTGCCTTTGCAGTGTATACAAGCCTTTCCATAGAAGAAGAGTAAGAATTTTCTGACAACTCGTTCTCTTCTAATACGGACACCAGTGCTACTGTATGTGGACTATACTCTCATGGTATCGCCTAGCTTTGATTGTGCTGTGTAGGCTCATCTCTAAATAATATAACCACATGGAGAAGTTAGAGCTTTAATACATGTGTTTGCTATAGGGGACAGGGGCAGAATCTAGTTCATAACAAGTTAAGACAATGTAGCAGAATGTTCTGTGCCCGGCATAATCCTGGGTCCTTTACATCTTTGTTTTAGGAACTAATCATTAAATCCATGCACAATAAGGACGCTGAAGGGGAACACTGACCACATTGTCCTGATGACTAGTGGTGGATCCTGCTTTTAAACCCGAATCTGCTTAACTACAAAGCCTATTCATAGCAATATTATTTTGGGGAAAAATATGCCCATATCACTTCAAGTAAATTTGGAACCTTCTGGCTTGCTAAGAATGTATATGATAAAAGTATGGGTCGATATGGAATAATACCCAAGATTATTTATTATAGTTGTTTGTGGTATACAATTAAAAAGTAATAAAAGAATATAGGGACTAGTAAGTAAGTCTTGTTCAATTTTGACTTCCAATGTTTCCATTCTTCCTAGAGAAACTGTGGCATGTTTCCCTCTTTTCTTCACAGAATCATTTTATGATTTTATTTACCAGTAGGCCACACACACATACTCACTCACTCACTCACTCACTCACTCACTTTTTTTCCCTTAGAAAGCAACTTTGTTTGTTTGTTTGTTTGTTTTTGTTTTTCGAGACAGCAGCTTTTTAAAAGTTTGAAACGAAGTCTCAGGTAGCCCAGGCTGGCCTCCATCCCCCTGTGTAGTGGAGAAGATAGTCACCTAGGTGGGCTACAGTCAGGAGGAGGTGCTCTGTCTGCTTAGCCAGACTTTCCAATAGTTTTATTCAGTACTCAAGCTGATGTTATGTCAGATACAGATATCAGTAAAGGCTTATTGAACAAAAGCGAGCCAAAGATGACTTTGGCTCTTGATGTGGAATAGTCCATTGCTCTGCAAATTCTAATGTTCTAGACAGCCAGCGTCAGTCTGCTGGCTCTGAAAAAATAGATGTGAGTCTTCAGAGAACTTCCTGCTACACATTGTATTGTCTGGAGAAAGAGGCAAGAAGAAAAATGTCACTACATGGTTGATAACATAATTAGTTCCTCAAATATTTCCATAGATTGGTTAAATCTTCAATTTCAGAATACATGGATTTATAAATGTTTTTTGAAAAATTTAACTCAAATTTAAAGGATCTGGCATGAAAAGTCTTCTCATTATTTACTGTCCAAATATTTACTTACCATGTATGTGCATTTTTTCTTAAAAATTTATATACAAAAATATATATCCTTGATATTTGGATGAATATCTCAAAAATGCTATTTTTTTTAAAGAAAATGAATTTAGGTCAACATACTTTTAATCTTGGGGGATAGCGTTTTATAGTTCTCAAGAAGCATGATTTTCAACAATATTTGCTTTATTAACTAAGCTGCCCAACATCACTCCTCCACTGACAGGAAATGTTACCCTATTATGATGGAAACACAGGATAAAGCTTGGCTACCCTCTGGTGGACTTAGTTTGAATAGAAATATCTTCCAAGTATGGTGAATTTTCCTTATAAGAAGCATTAAAGTTATGATAAAAAGATTAAAAAAAAAGATTAGACCCACTATGCTCATTTAGTAGAACCCAACCCCAAATGTCCGAGTGTCTTTTTTCAAAACACAGACTCTTCTGCCACCCAGCCATGCTTTCTCCACTATAAAGCTGTCTTAATATTGGTCATCTTACAAACATTTTTATTCATCAAATTTGTTACAAAGAAGAGATGATCTATGGCTTGAAAAAAAGGAAAAATAAGAAAAGCAATTGTAATTCTCATAGACTTATGATGAATGCTTTTTTAAAAAATTAGAAATTCAATTTTATAGTTGGTTGAAGTTTCTGGAAGCGTTCAGACTCATGAAGAAGCTTAAGAGGACAGTTTCCTTGTGAGATAGGAAGGTAAGATAAGACCATTACTGGATCGGGGGCAGCTTTAAAACAAACTAGCAACAGTTAAAGGTCAGACAAACTCTGGGGGCAAATTGTCTTAGGGAGATGGAGGAAGAAAAATTAATTTTTTTTAAGGTTCTTGAATTTTTTTTCTCTGAAAGCTAACCGAGAGGAATACCAGTCTCGGGAGAAGTTGGCATACAGTACATGTCTGCATGACTCTAACTTTTCAGTTAACTTAACATTGCCGTCAGAGTTCCTTTTTAATGCATCGTACTTTCTTTAAAAAAAAAAAAATGTTCTCCGCTGAGCAGTGTCCATGCATGCTTTTAATCCCAGCACTCTGGAGGCAGAGACAGGTGGTTCTCTGTGAGTTTGAGGCCAGCCTGATCTACAGAAAGCATTCCAGGACAGCCAGGGATATGCACAGAGAATAAAACAAACCAAAATTGTTCTGTTTTTGATAAGTAGGCTCTTTTACCCATGAGTTCAAATTGCCCTTTATCTAATCAGAATAGTAGTTTAATTTGGAATTGAACTTTTGAGTGTCTGCAAACATGAGCAACAGAGGTCTTCATGTTGATACCGATTCAGAATTTTGTAAGCCATCTTGTGTCACCCTGGATAACAGCACACATGTAGTATAATTGAAATGATACTACATGCACTAGACCTCAGGTTTCCCTGAGTGTAAAGTTCTTGGAACAAACAGGCATGCAGATACCTCCCATTCATATAAACTTCCAAGGTGACTCAAGTATTACATGTAGCATACTCGTTGTCTAAAACAAATGAAATATCACTGGAATTCAAATTTCAACTTAAAGCAGTAAATCTGGTAATAACTGAAAATGAGCCTGTTGCCTCTGGAGCCTGTACTTATACCCATTGCCATGTGAGGAATTCAGGTCTTGTGGTGTCCTCTGGTTCCAGCAGGAAGATATCATATCATGCCCAGGCCTTCCATTGCCCAAGTGATACCTTGCATGGACTATCTTAGCAGTCTCAGTCTGAGACTTGGGTTGTAGCTCTTGGTAGTGTGTTTGCCGAGTATGTGTGAGGGCATGTTCCCTCTGCCTTCCCAACACAGAATCCTGGATTGCTTTGGGGCATACCATCCCTTTAACAGGTCCAGGGTCTGCTTCCATTTTCTAAGTTCCTGACAAAGCTGAACAAACGCTGTACTCTAAATGTGCTTTTATTCTTTGTACTGTAGTTAGCATATGAGAATCACTCAGAGTAGTGTGTGTGTGTGTGTGTGTGTGTGTGTGCTTTATGTGCATTTGTGTGCAGGTAGCCATCTTGGTGTACACACTGAGGCCAGTGAAGACTAACAGATGTCCTTCTCTATCACTCTCCACAATATTCTCCTGAGACAGGATTTACCCAGAGCTAGACTGGTGACAGTTAAGTACCAGTGATCCTCCCGTCTTCCACCCTTGTAAAGTTTCACAGGGCTTGTTGAGTGGTAGAACATTTGCATAGGTTATCAGCTGTTATTGGAATAATTTTCATATTTTGTCCAGTCTGCATTTAGTACTGCTATGGACAGAGATACCCAAACAGATGCGTACATAGCCGTAAGAACTCTGCTGTGTCATTGCCTGATGCAAATCTAGTTTCTAAGCATCTAAATCTACATCTGAAGATAGTGTGCAAATCCTCCAAGCTTGAGAAATATTTCTTGTTTGTTTATTGTTTTGTTTTTGGAGACAGGGTTTCTCTCTGTAGCCTTGATTGTCCCCAGGACAGCCACTCTGTAGACTAGTCTGGCTTCAAACTCAGAGATCCACCTGCCTCTGTCTCCAAAATTCTGGGTTTAAAGTCATTCATTCACCATGCCTGGCTTGAGCAGTATTTTTTTTTTAAAGACGTTTATTTTATGTGATGTGAATATATGCGAGTACACTGTCCCTGTGTTCAGAGACACCAAAAGAGTGCATCAGTCCCCATACAGATGGTTGTGAGCTACCACGTGGTTGCTGGGAATTGAACTCAGGGCCTCTGGGAGAACAGTCATTGCTCTGACCCACTGAGCCATCTCTCCAGCCCCCTGAGCAGCATTCTTAAAACCAAGTAATAGTGGCTGGTGAGATGGCTCAGCGGGTAAGAGCACCCGACTGCTCTTCCGAAGGTGATAAGTTCAAATCCCAGCATCCACATGGTGGCTCACAACCATCCGTAATGAGATCTGGCGCCCTCTTCTGGAGTGTCTGAAGACAGCTACAGCGTACTTACATATAATAAATAAAATAAATCTTAAAAAAAAAAAACAACAAGTAATTAATGAGTCTACAGTCCCCATCTGTGGATCTCTCTCACCTTCCATAGCTTCTCCACTGCCAGCTTTCCATGTGGCTGTGCTTCCCCCAAATCTGCCTTTATCTGTCTTCTCTTATTCCATTCTCTTCCTAAATAAAAATCATTTCCGTGTCTTAAATATTATCTACTTGCAAGTAAGAAGGCTTGTCTGGACTCCATTGTGCTGTATTCAAGTACTACACACAGTGCACACTCACCATGCAGAACTGGAGTTTGTTGTTGTTCCAAATTTGCCCCCTCCATTGTCCTTATTTCAATAAACAATTCCCATGTCTAGATAAGTACTCTACTAAGAGTTGGAAACCATTTAAGCTTTTTGTCTTCATTTGACCCTTAAGCTCACCCTCTCCACACCTTTCCATAATTCTCAACAAAACACTTCTACCCAACTATGGCATCTTCTGCTTGAGTTGTTGCTAAAGTCGCTAAGTGGTACTTCATTGCCAATCTCTGGTCTCCAGTTACTGTTGCTTGGGAATGATAACTCACTAAATGAAAACGTGCACAGATCTCTATTACTTAAACGGCAGCACAGTTCCTTGGGCATGGTGTACAATACAAGACTTCATGTTGGAGCATTTGATTTTTTTTTCTTTTTTTATATATTTTATTTATTATATGTAAGTACACTGTAGCTGTCTTCAGACACTCCAGAAGAAGGCGCCAGATCTCGTTACGGATGGTTGTGAGACACCATGTGGATGCTGGGATTTGAACTTATCACCTTCGGAAGAGCAGTCGGGTGCTCTTACCTGCTGAGCCATCTCACCAGCCCCGCATTTGATTTTCTTTCACCAGGTGGAATCTACCCAAAGTGCTCTTTCTCTATCAGGCTAGACTGAGTCCTGGCAGCTACCATCCCTTGTGGTTTTAGGTTTCCTGGCTTCTTCACCCGTCTCCTTAACCCAACAGTGGCTTCCAACTTTTTATTTAGAGAAAGTCATTTGTATTAATTCACCCTAGATTTATCTCCTTTCTAAAATGTTCCCTGCCACCCTACCCTTAAAAACACCTGTGTATATTTATCATAGCATTAATAGCATTTTGATTACACTTGACAGCTTTCGTGTCTTGTAATCTCTTGAGCTCAACCATGTACCCCAGTGGGTCTTTTGAATGCAAAAGTCTAGCACCACGCTTGGTACATGACTTGGTCTGTGTAGGTTGACTGGTTTAATGATTAACAACAGTTTCTTTCACTCTTCAGTGTTTGGTTTGGCAAACTGCACATTCATCTACCACACTGCATATGCTTGGCAAACATTTGAATGAACGAATTAATGAGCCCAAGTCTTTCTTAATTACTGGAATATATCTGCACAGTGCAACTAACTACATAAAACTTATAGACAGCTAATTGCACATGATAATAGTCCTATCCTTTAACTTCATTGTTGTCTGGATTCAAATTACCTTGGGCAACTCAGTACTCCATTCGTTGCCCTTGGACTCACTAACTGCTTTCCGAGTTTGTTGTGGCTTTTATTTCGTAACCATCAGGAAAATGTCAGAAGAGCAAAGTTTTGAAAGTCCAAGCAATTAATAAAAACACAGGGTTTTTATTTTTAAAAAACCCATTAAGGTTCCAATTAAACGTGAACAACTGTCAGAAGTGACCCCTAAGTAGTATATTCTCTTTTAGGTCTAGAATAATCTCCGGAAGACCGGTTGATTTTAGCCAGAGCAAAACAGTGGCTTTTTGCCCAAAAGAAAAATGGTCTTCGCGGCGTCAGCTCCCTTTTCTATGTAGCCCAATCAAAATCTAGGATTCTGGGCGTCGGCGTCGTCACTTCCGCCCGGCCTTCCCGGACTCCTAAGTTCTCTCTGAGCCGCAGCGGGGCACTTCTACCTCGAGACTGTTTCTGCTCCCGGGCGGGGAAGCCGAGTGGCGGCGGGCGGGCGGGCGGGCAGGCGGAATGAGCGCGGCGCGGACGCTGCGAGTGCCGGGCCGCCACGGCTATGCTGCCGAGTTCTCTCCGTACCTGCCGGGCCGTCTGGCCTGTGCCGCGGCGCAGCACTACGGCATCGCGGGTGAGCGCGGGCCGCGCCTCCGGGGCGGGCGTAGGACGCGCTGCTGAGCGCGCGGGGCCGCCCGCCACCGCCAGGGGGCGACAGAGCTCGGCCCTCCCACCTAGGTCCCCCTTTCTGCGGAGTTGGCATTGGAGCCCAGATGAAGGCCTTTCCCTTCTATAAGAAGGATGCACTTGTCAGTACTTGCAAGGTGGAATCAACAGGGCCACGAGTTCAAAGCCATCCTCAACGGAAACGTAGGGCGATGCTGGCCTTTTCTTGAAAAAGAAAAAAAAAACACTAGAAAATTCTGTGCTTGCTTTTAGTTGTCTCATGGGAAGTGGATAAATGTGCAGAGATATCTAGATGCTCAAGCCATTTATTTTAACTTAGACCCCATTTATTGTTTACGCACAGGAGCGGTGTGTGGCAAACCATTGCAGAATGTCAGCGATCTGTAGTACTTGTTTACTGCAGGAAAAAAAATATGATTTCTGAAAAATAGTGGTAAATAACTTGTTTCCTTATAGTTTGTCCATTAGTGCTTCGTGCTTGCACAGTTGGGTTCACAGTTCTTGGCCATCAGTTAGATGGAAGACTTTAGTCTTTTATAAAGGCTTCTTAGAAGGAATTGGTATATTTAGGAATTGTTTTCTAGAGATTTTTTTTTTGTGTGTGTGTGTGTGTGTCTGAGTTTTTTGCTTGTATGTATGTGAACCATGATATGCCTGGTGCCAGCTAAGGTCAGAAGAGAAGGTTCAGAGAGGGTGTTGGGACCATTGCTGATGGCTGTCTCAGTGGGTACTGGGATTAGAAGCTGGCCCTCTTCACTTGGAAGGGGTCAGCCATCTCTCTGACCTGAGTTGACTTTTTTTTTTTTTTTTGTCATCAGTTACGTTTAAGTGGAAGATCTTTAACACTTTACCCACCTCACGGATCACAAAAACTCAAAGCGACATTCTGTGAAGACTCTAGTAACAGCTGAATGTGCGTGTGAACTTAGTAATCAGTCATCTTACTTTGTAAAGTTCAAGTGCAGATTCACTTTGAACAGATGTTAATGGAGTGTGAGATGGAGAGAAAGAGACATTAGTCTTTCAGCAAAAAATAATTGATTGTTGGCAGTTAACTGAAATTAATGTTATTTTCAACACCCGACCAACAAGTATATGGTATTTCCACATATACTATCTTAAAATGCTGTGATTGGTGTGTTCTCTGGGTGTATCAGCAAGGGAGGATCACAGTCTTGGGAGTTTGTAAGCACGAGCCTTCCTTATCTTCTGATATTAGAGAATATCTTCTGTTATTAGCTCTAACTTGAAAGGTTTGCGTGCCTAGCACCAGGCCTGGTTTGAGTTGGCACTCTGATGCATTTCCCCAGACTGGTGTTCGGATTCCAGTCTGGCCAGATGGGAAGTTGGATATTTAATGACTGAAGCATACTATGTAACTTTTAATTGTTCTGTATATACGGTTGCAATTATTTTATGGGAAGGAAATGTGTGGTAGTTAAAGCTGGTCCACAATGCTTAAGATTTCATCATGGATGTCTCTCAGAAGGTTAAACAACATGACTTAGGGTTTGGTTTTGTTTTGTATTTCTTCTAGGCTGTGGAACTCTATTAGTATTGGATCAAAATGAATCGGGACTTCAGATTTTTCGAAGGTAAAGTGACTGGCATTTCTGTTGCTGTGATAAGGCATCATGATTAAGGCAATTTGCAAAAGAAAGTAGTTACTTTAGGCTTATAATCTTAAAGGGTCAGAGTCTATAATGGCGGAGCAAAGTCATGACTACAGGAACAGCTGAGAGCTCACATCTTGAGCCACAAATGGGAGGCAGGGAGATCCACTCTTGGAATGGGGCAAGTCTTTTGAAGTTCCAGAGCCTGGCCCCAGTGGCACACTTCTTCCAGCAATACCACATCTCCTAATCCTTCCCAAATACTTGTCTCACCTAGGGACTGAGTATTCAAACCTAAGAGCCTGTGGTGGCCTCTCTCCTCAAACCCTTATAATGGCTCTAATTATTAAGTGTACATATACCTCTGTCAAAGTCTTAGCGCAGTTGCATTTTGAATATTTGGAACTAATAGGTTTTTAATTTATGATGTAAAATAAACTTTTACATTGGCATCATATAGAAATTATTTTTGCTAACTATGATTATGCCATGTTCTCAAGCTTATTAGTGTCCACTTATAAATTATATATTTTAAACTTAAAACAGTGAGTGTCTTAGTAATTTAGCTTTACTTAAGCAAGAGCTAACACTCATCTTATGGGTTGCCCTGTGTTTCTCTATGGACCTGTCTTCCAGGTTGAGTGATGGACACACGCTACTTCTATCAGGATTAGTCAAAGGCAGAGGACAGAGATTCTGTTAGAAAGCCACTACTTGCTCATAGCTCAGATGAAGAAAGGTTTATGGGAGTATTTGAAATTACTGGCCTCTGTATTTTGAAAGGCTCACTAGTGTGTGCTGTGAGTCACAGGTGCACTACAGTAAAAGCAGGTGACTGTCAGCATGTCTTTGGTGAATACATCATATTAGTGTTTGGAAACCTCCTTTAAGTTTAACTTTGGAGCTATCTACCTGCCCTTCCTGGGCTGTGCTTCCAGGCCTCTGTGGAGTACGTACTCTATTTATCTCTTGTAGTTTTGAAGATCATCTGAGGTAATGTGTGTTACAATATGTGAAAAACGGGGAAAAAAACCAGTAACTATAAAATTAGGAAGTTAGTCATTTTCTGATCTGCAGTGCATGTATTTTCTTTTCTGGCGTAGCTTTGACTGGAATGACGGCTTGTTTGACGTTACCTGGAGTGAAAACAATGAGCATGTCCTTGTCACCTGTAGTGGTGATGGCTCACTGCAGCTCTGGGACACTGCCAAAGCCACAGGCCCTCTCCAAGTCTATAAAGAGCACACTCAGGAGGTATGATGGGAACTGCCCTGAAATGATTGCTTTTCTTTCTTATTCTTTGTTTGAAATCTCTTTGGGATGAACACAGCGAACCGAAGCGCTTTCTGGGGACAAGGTTAAACTTTAATGTTTCTTATTCATAGTAGATGTCACTTAATTATTATGTTATTCAAACATAAAGTCCTTCTTAGCCCTAGATCAGATAAGAAAAGGTCAGGCTTCTCTTTAGGCAACAGCAGTGCCTCTAGCAGGCACTGTGGCATCCTTCCCTCCAGAGGGCCTCAGCCTTCATTATGCCCTATGAACATGCCTACTTGCAGCGCCTCGGAGAGGGTGGGCGGGCTGTTCAAAGGCTCTCCACAATTGTCCTCAGGCTTCAGTAAGACTCATTGTATTCCAACAACAGCATCAAGTACCAACTAGGAGGCTGAGTTCACTGAAAGAATAAAGATTCGTGTTTGTTAATTTGTATGTGTGCACAAGAGTGAGTACATGCAGACACTCATGCAAACTGGAGGTACTGGGTTTCCCCAGAGAACTAGAGTTACAGGCATTTGCGAGCTGCCAGGTGTGGGTGTTGGGACCTGCTTGGGTGTTTTGTAAGGGGGGTATGTACTCTTAACTGCCGAGCCATCACTCCAGCCCCTTAAAGCAAATTTAAGCGTAAATCTAAGTATTACTTTTGTGTCGTCTGGACTCCGTGTGAGTGTGTGTGTGTGTGTGTGTGTGTGTGTGTGTAATATGAGGCACAGGAACTAGTTTATATGTGTGTGTGTGTGTAATATGAGGCACAGGAACTAGTTTATACTTTGGAAGTTCCAAAGTGCACGCATACGTTTTAAGGAATGTGATGAAGACATTCTCTCTTGGTTTTATACCTTAGCCATAGAGCCTTCAATGACGACTTACAGATGTGATTGCCAGCTTTTACCTACTCTTATGCCTGCCTCATCTCAGGCCTTTAACAAGTGCTCATTACATGGAAGGTCACTATTGTTTTGTTTAAAAAAAACCTGAGTTATATGAGTATACTAGATAACATTGTATAGTTATAACTATTTAAAAATACTCAATAGTTCTATAATTAGTTCTAAAAATAAAATTACTTTATTGTGTTGGGATGGCTCCTTGAATAATATGGTTGTAAATGACCTTGGTTTTGGAAAAGTCACTGGGCAATGGCAACTTTGGTAAAGGGGAACTTGGGATGTTTAGTGAAGGAATCCCTTTAGAGCAGCAAGTCCAAAATTCAGACGGTGTGGCATCCCATTGCTCCTGCTGACTGTTGTTCTTCCTGTGATGGAGGGGCTCTCGTAGCCCAGGCTGGCCTGGGGCTCACCGTGTGACTGAAAGTGAACTTGAGCTGGTGGTTCTTCTGCACCAGGGTCCCAGGTGTGAACCACCATGCCTTGTTTAGATTCCATTACACCAAAGCTTAGTTTTCCTTTTTCTTACACAGTTGGTGTTACAAATAACTTAATTTTTTTTTACCTTCTTTCTTTAGAACTATCCTTTCCTCTCAATTTTTATCTTAAAATTGTGTTACCTTTGATTATTTGTGTAAATGATGGTGATGAGCAGATCCTAAGGTAAGATCCACTGACAGGAAATGGGGTGCTGTTTTAATGCTTTCCTTAAGTTACCTTTAGTTGCTACATCACTTCTAAAAGTACCCGTCCGAGCCATCGGGTTCCCAGCTGTAGGCATGTATCTGTACTAAGCACAAGGCATGGGATTCCCAGCTGTAGGCATCTGTTGGTTTAAAGGAGTCACGAGCCATCGGATTCCCAGCTGTAGGCATCTGTTGGTTTAAAGGAGTCACGAGCCATCGGATTTACAGCTGTATATATTTTGTAATAGTCAAGAACCATCAGATTCATAGATGTGTATTTGTTTTTAACATGTGTTAAGGTAGATATGTAATTAATGCATAGATCATTTTCATATACCTAGTGGTCTCTTTTTATATTCTCAAGGAAATTCTGTTTGCAATGTCCCTGATGGCTGATCTTTATGAATTTTTCTGTTTCTGGAATTAGTTTATTTGACTTTTAGAGTGTACTAATCATGGTTAGAAAAATGGCTTCTCTTGTGCTCAAATCTGCCTTCTTTAGTAACAAATTCTTGTTTCATACATCATTCTCTGCAGCTTTGAATATGTGCTGTGTTGAAGACAAACTTTGTCATGTGTGTACTATTCTAGATTGATTTCTTCTCAAACATAAATTTTTAATACTGGTTAATTTGGATTGTATTTGTGGAGGAGCATGTGTGTGTTTGTTGTACGTGTGCACCTATGTGTTCTCGCGTGTATGGGACCGCATGTATGTTGTCTGTTTGTGTGTTCAGCGGCTAAAGGGGATGCAGGTTTCCTTTTCTATCAGGCTCCTCCTTATTTCTTTGAGATGAGTTGTCTCACCAAACTCGGAGCTAACCTAGCAGCCAGGAAGCTCCTGTGATCCTCCTGTCTCTGTTCCGGACAGTGCCGTATTGTAGACGCACAGTAAAACCTGTGGCTTCTGAGGATCAGAACTCTTATTTTCATGCTGGTGCAGAAAGCAGTCTTACTCACTGAGCCATCTCTCTAGATTCCTCAAAGGCACCTTTGTTTTGTTTTGTTTTGTTTTGTTTTTTCGAGACAGGGTTTCTCTGTGTAGCTCTGGCTGTCCTGGAACTCACTTTGTAGACCAGGTTGGCCTCAAACTCAGAAATCCTCCTGCCTCTGCCTCCCAAGTGCTGGGATTAAAGGCGTGCACCACCACCGCCTAGCGGCAACTTTTGATAGACATTTGTATCAGGATGCTTTGGCCGTTTGCTAAACATGACTTTAACAGATTTTTTTTTTGTTTGATTGCTATTGTTGTTGTTGTTATTTTACTGATAAGCTTGTTTATGTGAACTAATTGCCTTTCAGATGTTTGTCGCAGTGTTGATCAACCTTCCTGTGCTGATCCTGACTTCCATCTTAGTGTGGGCTGCGATTGAGAAGCAGAGTTTCTGTGGTTAGTCCTAGAGTATGTGGTAATCCAGGAAAGCTCATTGGTTTCTTACAAAGCATTATAGGCTGAGTAGCTGGTAGATAACAGAAATCTGTCCCAGTTTTAGAAGCTTAGTCCAAAGTTAAAGTGCGGCAGGATGAGGTGTACAAAGCAGTCTCTCAAGATTGGAAAATAGGATTTGTCACTCTGTTCATTTCAGAGAAAGTGGGGCTTTGCTGTTGAGATGGCATCTAACAAACATGGGCTCCTGGCTCCCTCCTGTTGTAGCTATTGGGGGTTTCTTTAGGTCCATATGCAGTGGGGAAATGTAGATTTCTGTCTCTGACATACTCAATTGAGCCCAGAAGACCATCCCGAGCTCTACATCCACCTGAAGGCAATGTATCCTTCTTCAGCATCCTCAACCCTAGTTGGAAGGGACCTAGCTCCTACTCCCACCAGACAAACTAAACAAAACGCTCAGCGTCCAGGTAGTCCTAGCATAGGAGTCTCAGCTTCAGCACCCATTACCTTTCAGAGCAAGAAGTTTGGTTCAAGCCCTGAAGCAATGTCTCAAGGTGAACAAGACATTCTTTGGATACAGCACCAAAGATTATAGGTTTGTCAACCTATTCATTCCTTGTCATCATAACTGAAAACTGCATTCCAGCTTTACAGTTATAAGTGAAAAATATGTATTTAAATACATTTCTGAATCTTAAAATAAATCATTTAAAATACTACTTTAATATAAAATGTTTGGTTCCCTTAAAAGAACTGAGAAGACATTGGAAAAAAAATCACATTTAACTTTTGTTTTCTTTTGCTTTTTCAGTTTTTGAGAATTATATTGACTATTTTTACATTGATATTCATAAGGGAAATTGGTCTGAAGTTCTCTTTCATTGTTGGGTCTTTGCGTGGTTTTGGTATCAGCTTAACTGTGGCTTCATAGAATGAATTGAATAGTGTTTCTTCTGTTTCTATTTTGTGTAATAGTTTGAGGAGAGTTGGAATTAGGTCTTTGAAGGTCTGATAGAATTCTGCACTAAACCCACCTGATCCTGGGCTTTTTTTGGTTGGGAGACTGTTAATGACTGCTGCTATTTCTTTAGGGGTTATGGGACTGTTTAGATGGTTTATCTGATCCTGATTTAACTTTGGTATGTATTTGGACTCTGTCTAGAAATTTGTCCATTTCATCCAGATTTTCCAGTTTTGTTGAGTATAAGCTTTAATAGTGGTATCTGATGATTTTTGGATTTCCTCAGAACATAAAGGAGAAATCAGGATTTAGGTCAGTTTTAGGCTCTGGGATTGAAGGTCTTGGTGGAATCAAAGAAAAAAAAAACCAACTAGACATCAAGGGGTGGTGAGTGAGGTGACTTGGTGGGTACCGGTGCTTGCGGCCAAACTTAACATCAAAGCAGGAGTCAGATTCTTCTCTGTGTTGTCTAATTGGTGTCTGCAGAGGCCACTGCATCTTTTAAGCCCCATGAAGTGACTTTGCCTTAATCGGGAAGAATAAGACAGACTGCAAAGTTCACCAAGGACAGCAACAGCTACATAACAGAAAACAAACAGCAAGGCCCGGGGAGGTAGACTGAGAACTTGATGTCTCTGCTTCAGGACTTGGAGCAGCACTGTCTGACTGAGGCAAAGCAGAGAGGCTATGAGGCAGGTACAGGGGCAGTGCTGTGTTTACTCCAGTGTCTCATTTTCACTTAGCTAGGATACTCGGAAACACTATACATTTGTTTTCCTTACTGAGTAGCAAGGTTTCTCCATTTGCAGAATCACTCTCTCCCACTTCTTTCTCCTGCTCTCCTTTCTTTCTGACACTTTGGTCCTGGCTAGCTTCTAGTTTCTAATATAGCCAGGGATGGCCTTGAACTTCTCATCCTTATGCCTGTAACTCCTGAATGCTAGGATTGCAAGTCCATCTGGACATGCCCAGTGTATGTGGTGCTGGGAAGAGCAATCGTGGCCCAGAGCCTCGTCTGTACTAGGCAGAGGCACTCTACCAATTGATCTACATCCCCAGCTTGGAATTGTTTTTTCTTTTTATAGATGTGTAGTTTACTAGTGCCATTGTTCCTATTCTGTCACAGAGAAAGTGTATTTATTTATTTTATAGCAATAATATGCTGAATGATTTATGTCTTGCCTTTAAAATATGAATTAATAATATACCCTTTGATAAATACCAATAAAATATTAATATAGAATGATAATCATATATTTGACATTAGTATGGGCCATTTAGAGATACATTTACACTTAAAATACCATGAAAGATTTCTTTACCAAAGGGATTTTTTTTCTTTTTTTCTTTTTTTCCATTTCTGGCGATGCTGGTGACAGCCTCGGTGCTCCTTGCATGTCAGGGAGACACTCTGCTGCCGAGCCACACTCCAGCCTCTCTTATTTCCTTTTAAAGGGTTGTAATAATTATAGGAAAAAAAATCCGCACAATGTATTTCCTTTTGCATGTTAAGTTGCAGTCAGCCATTTATTTTATTTATTTTAGAGTAAATTACTGCAGGTATATCTTAGTATACTTTAAAGTGGCAGTTTGAAGCTCTTTGGCTATATAAAAAGCTACCTTCTAGTTAGAAATGAGCTAATTACTTTTCTTTGAATTTTACTGACAGTAGGTTATATTACCTGCCACTATTGTTACAGGAGCACCATGCAGTATTTTAAAGTCTGTACTTGAATTAAGAGCACTAGGCATGCCTGTGTGGTAGCACATACTGTGCACCAGGCATGTATGAGACTTGCATGCTAATCTCCAGTAGTTTGGGGTCATGCAAACAAACAGAATCAGTTGGTATGACTGGAGCATACATATGTGTGGTACATTGGTGGGAGAGGAAGTTGGGAAGCAGTGTGGGTCATTTCCCAGTAGACTCCATGTGTAGTAGACTCCTGTCTAACGGCTGCCAGCTGCAGAAGCAGATTACATTCTCAGTTAACCTGCTGTTAGGGTTCGACTACAGCACAGAAATTTGAAATTTCCAAATTTAAAATGAGAAAAGTATACATAATATTTGTTTGATTGCAACGTTCTCAGACTTTCTGAACATTAAGCATTATGTGGGACGCATTAAACTTTTTTCACGCTTAGGTTACGATGTCTGGGGTTTGGGGCAAGTTTTCAAGGTTATTTTAGAGTACTAGATGGCTCCAGGGTGTGAGATTGTTTGGAAAAACCATTGCTTTAACTCCATAAGCATTTAGTTCCATTTATCTTAATATATTTGCTGTCTGATGTTTCGGAGATGATAGTAGTCACTATGTAAATGTAAAGGATCTCTAATAGCTGTGCGGATTAGTTTTAGCTATCCACGTGACACAACCCAGAGTCACCCGGAAGAGTCTTCATGAGGACTTATGTAGATCAGGTAGACTGTTGACGATTATAGAGAATCCAGCTACTGTGAGCGGTGCTCTTCCACAGGCAAGGGGTCCTGGACATTGTCAGAGGAGAGCCCCCCAGCCCGCAGCATGCAGCATTCTCTCTTTGCTCCTGAAGTGAGACGCTGCTTGTGCTCATGCCCTGACTGCCCTGAAGTGACAGTGCCCTGTGCTGCAGGACGGCAGACTCTTTCCTTTCTGTGTTGCTTTTTGTCAGAGCAACAGAGATGAAGCCAGAACATTGGCTTTACCTTGCATAGTTGTTACTCATATTCCATTATCCAGACTCTGAACTTTGTTTAAAACTAAAGTGTTTAATAGAGAATGATTTTCACGCATGGTTATTGCTAGAGTGTATGTCATCTTTCTCATGCACTCAGTGTGGGTATCAATGTGATGGCTGTCTTCAGAGCAGTCTAGCAAGGGAACCAACCATTGATAACAATTAGAATTTTTTTTTTTAAGATAGTCTTTGGTTTGATGCCTGATAGCCTAAGCTAGTCTTGAAGTTACTCTGTAGCCAAGAATGGCTTCGAACTCACGATCCTCCTACCTCAGCCTTTCAAGTGTAGTGAATATAGGAGTATGTGACGAAGGCTGACTTTATTCAATCTTACTTTATAATTTTATATATGAAGCTGGAAATTATTTTCAGTTTTGGTACAAGCTCATATAAAGTCTATCTCATGGAGAACTATTTTAAAATATATAACACTTTATATCAGAGGCCTATAGTACAATATATGCAACCATATAATTTAAGTTATTTACATTCGTTATAAATATATGCTGTATATTAATTTAAAAAACAAATAGCAGGAATGCAGTTCAAAACTAGCAATATTAGTTGCATGTAAAGCAAGTGGGAGAGAAAGAGCACTGACCCAAAAATGGAAGTAAGATATCTTTAGATATAAGTCATACTATAGTTTTGACCTTGGACCTGTGAAATATGTTTTACAAAATTAGAAGTCACAGTTTAAAGCAGGACAAAAAAGGACATACTAAAGAAATGATCTAGGGCCTGGTAGATGATGATGATGATTAGCAGGTGTCGGAAATCATTTACTTCAAATGAACTTTAGCAATATAGTATCGTGATTGCCATCTCTGATGTGGTCTGTATCATGAATGGAAAGGTAATAGAGATTTTAGTACATTTAGAAAAATCAGTTTTGTTATTCTGTAAGTCTCATCTATGTATAGAAAGATGACGCTAACAGTCATAAAACCAAACGTTTTATTGTAAGAGAAAAGAATTTTAGAATAAAGAGGATATTTAGAACATTTATATTAAAATTGGGTATGAACTATTCATACAATCTTAAGGTTTATTTTTCCTCTGCTAAAGATGCATATTTTCCAGGTCTTTGCACTGGAAAGTCTCATCTCCTGCAATGACATCCTTAGTACCTATAGTATAGCTTCTAAACAGTCTTGTAACACATTCAGTGGTCTATGGAGAAGTCATCGGCTCTAGGACTGGAGAAGACATAGACAAGATGAATCAAAGACATTTTCTTGTGTCTGAAAGCAAGATGATTTTGGACGCATGTCCAAAGCCGAGAAGAGACAACATGAAGGGATTCTTAGTGGCCAAAGATAGCATAGCACAGTCTGAACATCAGAAAGAATGAATCAAAGCACGGAGTACGTGCACACACATACATAAACAGAATCAACTGTTCAGTGCTTGTACATGGAATTGTGATAATTAGAAGAAAGTTACCATTGTAGCTTTCAGTAATATTGCCAACTCCTTTTTTTATTCTGACAATGAGGACTCGTGGCACACATTGCCTTCTCTGTATGAGTTTGTTGTGGAGCAAATAAAAAAGTTGATTAGAAAATTTCTTATAGTAGAATCCTGTAAAGCATACACAAAAGGAATAACAGCAAATTGGCATTTAGTGGCCTGTAATGAAATAACGACTCTGGGAGAGGGTCATCTACAGATGCTAAAGCTGCTAATCCATGATTGAAACATTCTCTGAACAATCTAGGATCATGAAAAGTGGGCCAATCCGAAGTTATACACCTCCTGATTGGACAGGAAGCGAAAACAATCCGAAGTTATACACCTCCTGATTGGATGGGAAGCAAAAACAATTGTGCTGAATCTGGTTATGCCTCCAGATCACACGTTCAGCCCAGGAGATGGGATGTGAGAAGGACTGCCATGAGGAAGTGGTCACATCCAGCATGTCGTTTCTTTAGCAGACAGATGTCATTGGAAGGTGCGGAGAAGCAGAGTGGGAAGGGGCACATCAGCCTTGAAGGGACTCAACAGATATAACTCTAGCTGTAAATGACATTTTTGTAGCAATCAGACAAATATATATTACTAGATGCCTTTAGGGAAGCCACTCTCAATATTCAAGGGATGAACATGATTTGTGCTAATGATAAAAGAAAGTCCTTGTCTGCTAGGTGTTTAGTGAAATGGTCTGATAGTAAGGGAAACAATATGTTAGTAACCATTCTAGCCAACAGCTAGTGACAAGAGACAGTGAAACAAGGGCACAAAGTGATGGACAAAATGGCAGCCATGTGGGATACTCTATCTTCATGGACACTTTCAGATCTCCATAGTGAAAAGGAGTTACAGGTTTTCTACAGTAAAAGAAGTGGGGGGCTGGTGAGATGGCTCAGTGGTTAAGAGCGCCGACTGCTCTTCCGAAGGTTCCGAGTTCAAATCCCAGCAACCACATGGTGGCTCACAACCATCCGTAACAAAATCTGATGCCCTCTTCTGGAGTGTCTGAAGACAGCTACAGTGTACTTACATATAATAAATAAATAAATCTTAAAAAAAAAAGTTAAAAAAAAGTCCCTTTTCATCACTGGGGTTGAGGATCACAGTCCCTCTGCACTCATGCAGGTTAAGTGAAAATAGAGCAAGGGTCTATTTGATTATTTTTAATTAAGTAGATCACCTTATAAAAGGGCACTACTTCAGGGCAGATTAACACAGGCTCTTTGGGAGTTGGTTTCTGTTATAAAATATATCTGCTCAAACTGGTTTTGCCAAAGTAGCACAAAATATTACCAATGTTTTGTTGTTTTTTTTTTGTTTGTTTTTCTCTTATTTTTCCAATTACTTTTATTTAGTGTCAAGAGTAACTTCATCTGTAGGACCCTGCTTTTGAGACTAGCCAGGTATTGCATGTTGTTTCTTTGTATTTAGTTAGACAGTTTTCAGTATTCATTCTTCCAGTGGTCATGGAGGGGGAGACTGGAAACAGTCAGCACACAAAAATCAAGATGTGTCTTCCACCAGCTGGTTATGCATCCCAAAGCCTCCCTTAGCTCTGCTGAGAGTGAGGTTCTGTGCTTGGCCCAGCTGGGAAACTGAGCAGGTCTGCAGTGTGTCCTGGGTTCTGGATTGCTCTATGGAGAGAGGCCATGGCGAGGGCTGAGTGCTGCCAGTGAGGAGACACTTGACTGGGACAGGGCAGGAGGAGCATTCTTGATTCTGAGGGAGAGCATGAATGCAGAACTAGGCAGAAAAGTCAGCAGCAGTGAGAGGGGTGAAGCAAAGTACCAGGAAGGCAAGGACAGAAGGAAGCATGGGCTTGAACGGTTAGCATCTGGCCATTGAGATCTGTGGGAAGGCAAGGCTAACTTGTATGGTTGGAAATTTTTATACTTATATATGTAAGATGTAAAAATGGTACATTGGACACTTGAATATTTACCATGTAGTTTAAGAAATAAGGCATTGCTTATGCTCTGGAGTCCCCTGATTACCTCCTTATAATCCTTCCATCTCCCTTTCGTCCTTCCTTCTTGCTAGAAGCAACCACTTTCTTCAGCTTTCTGTTTACACTTTCTTTGCTTACATATGTATGCGCTCCGCTCCTAAGGCATGCATAGTTTTGCATGATTTTGACCTTTGGGCAATACAAATCATCATGGATGAGACTCATATAATGCTGTGAAGCTGAAAAGCTGCAGAAGCCACATAATGTTGAAAGGCTTTGAACAGGGCAGTGGCATTAATCTGTATTTAAAAATATGCTTTTATTCAAGTCGAAGGGAGGCCATATTGCATAAAAACAAGCAGGGGTGGGTGGGAAGGGTTGTCAGAGAGTTGCTGAACTCTTAAGTCGGAGCTAATGGTTGATGGCAGAAGTCTGAGAGGAATCACAGCATACTTTAGGCATGGCCCTTTAAGATGTTTCTTCTCTTAATTTTTGGCTCTTGGTAATCCAGGGTGGAGGGTAAGCTTGCCCCTTGCTTCAAGTCTTTCCTTGCTCTCTCTCCCCAAAGACTAAATAGTGTATAATGCTCAGGTCTCTGATGGCATGTTTCTCCATGAATTGCATTGAGAAGTAACTGTCTGCCCTTGTTAAGTCTTGTATTTCTGCTTTACTTCTTCAACGTTTTTATGTTTTATGTATTTATAGTTGCCTTCTCCTACTAAAGGGTAAGGTCTGTGAGGGCTGGTCTTGTCTACCATTGCAGACATCTCGCCTTGGTGCCCTTGCTACTAATACTGTGTTACTAAGTAACAGTAGTGTCTGCTGACAGTGGAGTGGAGTGACTGGAGGCTGGCTCCATGGAGCCCAGGTTTCTCTTTCCATCTGTGTTCCCAAGCATCTCTCAGGCTGTGAACTGTTCTTAGAACTTGCCCATTTGTCCTAGATATCTGAATGTGTAATGTGTCATAGTATCTTCCTTCTTCCAGTCTTCTACTTTTTAAATACTACCCTCACTCACAGTTGCCCCAAATCTTTCAGTGTTCCCTAGCCCTAATCCCTGCGTACTGAATCTTCCTTTTATATTTTTTTCTCCCTTTGAGCATCTTACTATGCACCCCAAGCTGATACATGTGCCCCTAACTCTTGAGTACAGGGTTTACCGGCATGTGCTGCCACACCCAGCCTTGTTTGGGTTTCTGGTGGTATCTCTGGTCAGTGATTTACCTCTGCTTCTCAAACTCACAAACATTTTGGCCAGCCTCAGGTCCTGCAGGAACATGGTCTTATATCATAGCAATATTTTTGTACTTATGTCTGTTTTAAACTTCAACTTAGTTTAATTTTTTGCATATGTGGGTGTGAGCATGTATGTGTGTGTGTGTGTGTGTGTGTGTGTGTGTGTCAGACTAAGAATGTGTATGTGTGTGTCAGACTGAGAATGTGTATGTGTGTGTCAGACTGAGAATGAGTATGTGTGTGTCAGACTGAGAGTGTACGCACTAGAGCCAGAGGACAATCTATGTTGTCAGTCAAGGGCTGTTCACCTCACTTTTCTTGTTGTTGGCTTGTTCTGTTCTCTTCTTGCTTGGACGTGGGCAGTGGGAGGGCAGGACTAGGTTGAAGTGTGAAGCACTGGGGATATTCTTTTAATACAGTCTGTTAGTTGGGAATTTGAGATTTAGTCTCATATGTAGCCTTGGCTGACCTTGAAATCACTCTGTTCACCAAGTTGGCTTCCTGCCTCTGCCTCCCCAGTGCTGGGTATAGACGTGTGAGATCACATTGAGCATAATCAACATTTTAAGTAATAGAAGTGTAAAAATGTCTTTGAGGTACAAAACATAAAATATTTCACTTATTTACTTGTTTTTAGGTAACACATGAACAATTATATTTAACATCTAAACAGTGTTTGTAGGTTTTACCATAGTCCACTGAGTACACGCTTAATTATGATCCCACAATAAAGTTGATTAACTCTGTCATCACTTAATATAGGTACCATCTTGTGTGTGTGTGGAGAGCATACTTAAGATAAACTTCCTTAGCATCTTTCAAGCATATGTGATTATTAACCTCATATCTCTAGAATGTATTGATTTTATAACTAAAAGTTTGTACCATTTGGCCAGCGTCACTCCTGCCTTCACCCTCGCAGCCTGTGCTGACCACTGTTCTAAGTTTGACTTTTTTGGATTTCATGTCTTCTTGGTCACTGTTCTATTACTGTGAACAGACACCATCACTTAGGCAACTCTTATAAAAGAAAGGTTTTAATTGGGGCTGGCTTACAGTTTCAGAGGTTTAGTCCATCACCATCATGGTGTGAAGCATGGCAGCCTGCAAGGAGACACTGGATTAATAGCTACGAGCTACGTCTAGGGTCTGTGGGCCAAGACGCTGCACCTAGCCCACCCTCCCCTGAGGGAGGGTACTTCTTCCAACAAGGCCACAGTTCCTAATCTTTAAAATCAAACAGTTCCATTCCCTGGTAAATAAGCATTCAAATATATGAGCCTGTGGTGGCCATTCTTATTCAAACCACCACAATATGTGACAAAACATCAAAACTTTAAATAAAGTGCAGATCAGTATTAATGATAGTTCCCCTGCAACTTCTTCAAAACAAACCCAAACACTTAACTTTCCTACACATATGTAGGAGCTAAAGTTTTAAGACTCAAAGTAGCCTGCTGGCTAATCATACTCAGTAATAAGCCCAGGTGTATGTCTGGGCTGCTCTCATAGAGGATCATTAGACACAAATGTCACTGGACACACGTTATGGTAGGGATGTGTACATAACTTACTGTATACAGTGTGTAAGCTCTCAGATGGCTTCTTGCCCTGGTGTACTGAGATGAAGGAGTGTTCACCGGAATAGCACTGCTGCATAGCCAGAGCTGCCTGCCAAGAGGTCGGAGGGAGTGGCACTGCTTCCTATGAACTGTTCTTCCAAGGAAGGCCAGGCAGGGGTAGTAATTGAATTTTATTACTTTCCGATGAACACCGAGGGAGCAAGCTTTTTAAGATGACTGTCTTGTCTGCTTTGACTTTTCTTTGTGGTGCTATAACTAATAATCAGTTGGTAGATTTAAAAGTATGTATAATTTGGCATGGTAAAGGAGATTTGGAAACTGTAGACTTGTATTAAGGCAGAATGGAGTCAGTCTCTAGGGAGTTAGCATGGGGGAGTGGACAGGCTCACCTTTCTGCTTTTCAGACATCATATAGAAATGGACAGTGCTTCATGTTTTCATAGAGTGAGTTAGTTACTAGCCATTGGCACTGATATAAAGAAACTAAAATGTAATATTTAGCTTGATGCTGTTTGCTTCCTAAACATGAAGAATTTACTTTTTTAGGTATATAGTGTTGATTGGAGCCAAACCAGAGGGGAGCAACTTGTAGTGTCTGGCTCATGGGATCAAACTGTCAAAGTGGTATGTAGTGTTACTGCATTTAAAACAGCGACCTACAGCTTCTATTGAAATGTTTCCTAAAGTGTTCTGTAGCTTTACGTGTCATCAGTTAGCTTTCCTTTTAAAAGTATATATTAAAATGTTTATCAGAATTTTAAAAAAAAAACTAGTCTTGGCTACAACCTAATAATTATCTTATTTTGTGCCTTAAATACTACCTTATTTTATGTAAAAATAAACATATAAATAAATATCTCCTATATGTATATAAATGTATATGTATTCATGAGGTATATATGTTATACATACAGTGCTACACAGTATATATATTTACCTTTGTTGACTAATTGATCTCATTTGTTTCCAGTGGGATCCAACTGTTGGAAATTCTCTGTGTACCTTTAGGGGCCATGAGAGTGTCATTTACAGCACAATCTGGTCTCCTCACATCCCTGGTTGTTTTGCTTCAGCCTCAGGTAAATAAGTTTTGAGTTCTCAGAAGCCTTACTTGTAGTGAAGGGTGGCCTACTTTTTACCATTAGGTGGCGCCGTGTACTCTAAATTTAGAGAAAATGGGAGTGCATACCCATTTTGTGCTCTCTTAGGATATTTAATTTTTCCTTTCCTTTTTTTTCCAATGCTGGAGGTTGAACCCTGAATCTGTGCACTGCCACTGGACTAGAGTCACAGCCCTTAGGACCTTTCTCTTTTCCCTGCCTCTCAGCCTGTTGGCAAACATTTTCAGAGGACAGAGTCCCACATTGTGTTTCAGTAGATAGAACCCTTTTTAACAATAAATGTTAGGATTTTTTTTTTTTTTTGGTATGGACAGATTTTTGATTTATAATGTCATAACATAGTTAAAAATACATTTTAAAGAGGAGGGTTTTTGTTGTTGTTGTTGTTGTTGGTGGTGGTGGTGGTTTTTTGAGATAGGGTTTCTCTGTGTAGCTCTGGCTGTCCTGGAACTCACTTTGTAGACAAGGCTGGCCTCGAACTCAGAAATCCACCTGCCTCTGCCTCCCAAGTGCTGGGATTAAAGGCGTGCACCACCACTGCCCGGTTTGTTTTATTTTTGTTTTGTGCCACAGCACTACGGAACCTATGAGGCACAAGTGGGCTTTTCAATGAGTAGGTTGAGTTTGGAGCTGAGAGCCATGACTTGGTGAATACAGTCGTGTCCTTGGCCCAGGGTTGGTAACTAAGAACGTGTCTATTAACCAGAGCACCCCGGGAAGGCAGCAGAGAGCACAGGTGGAAATGCCCCAGCCCTCAGAGCCACACGACTCACAGACAGGCAATTCTTAGTTGGGACACAGTCCCATCAACTCATTTATGCATCATCTGTGGCTGCTTCTATTCAGGCCTAACAAAGTTAAGTAGTTGTTACAAAAACCTAATAGCTCTTCAGGCCAAAATACTTACTTCTGGCCTTTCCTGGGAAATGTTTGTTGATCCTGAGAATTCTGGAGAGAGACAAAGAATTAGGTGTTCAGAGGAGGAGGCAGTAGCTAGAGAAGAGGCAGTGAGTTTCTAGCCATTGTCCCCGTATTTAACAATCCAGCGGAAGACAGGCAGCGACAGGCAGGGCAAGTGTCACTGTCTCAGCACAGTCTATCAGTGTCCTGACCTGCTGAATCATGTGAAACGGGTCACAGGAGTCAAATTCAGAGATCCTTCACCAGTTTCTTACATTTTTAACTCTAAAACTTAAAAACTATTTATTCATTTCCCCTAAATTCTTGAATTGTTGTTTGATTGAAGACAACTCAAAACCTTTAGGTAATTGTACACAAAGTCCATTTAGATTATGTAATTTTTGAGATTCTAATAGTAATGGTAATATCTATGTATGAAGATATCATTAATACAAGAAATGCTTTTTTCCTTGTTAAAAATTACCAGTATTCTTTTCTGAAATGAAGACCACTGTGCTCTGACAGCTTATTACAATATCTGTAAAATTATCTCTAAAATTCTTGAGCTTTTATTCTAGCTTTCTTGAAAGTCTGTGATTGGAATTAAATCTTTTCCAAACCATCGTTTCTTTTGTAATGAGTTAGTAATACATTATTTTCTAGCTCCATTTTTCTTCTCCTTTTTTCAGTTCTAGAGTTGATCAGGGCAGTATACTTACTAGGCTAGTAGCCTGCCACTAAGGTGGGTCCCCAGCTTCTCTTCTTTTTCTTTTTTTAAAAGACAGAGTCTCATGTAACCCCAGCTGGCCCTTCAGCTCCTGATCCTCCTTGCAATGCCAGGTCTTATGTGGTGCTGAGATCAAGCCCAGGGTGTCCTGCATGCTGGACAATGCTGGCCTGTGGAGGGACACACTCAGATCTATAGTTCCCTTCTGTATCCCTGAGTGTGGTTTTTATCTTCCTGCGGCACAGCTGCTCATAAGGCTTGGTGTGTGTACTAAGTAAACAGCAGCAACAATAATGCATTTAGTGTGGAATTAAAATATAAAGCCACGCATATAGCTTGATTTCACTATCCTTAATACTCTTAAGGTAAAGTAAATGTTCTAGGTTTCATGCTTTCTGTGAAACAATCTATAAGCTGACTACAGTTCATTACCAGTAACATAGAAGGAGATAAAACTATTGTCAGGATGGAAGTTGGATTGAAATTGGCATAGTTTCCCCCTGAAGAGGGACCTCCTTTGGCCTTACATTCTGTGGTTTCATAGGGACGTTTTCAAACCCTGAATGCATTAGTGACACAGACTCAAACTGAGCTGAAATATGCCTCCCTCCACTGAAGCTGAGAATTTAACTTGTAACATTTAAATAGGAATTAAATTAACAATCATAGTTTTTAATACATGAAAAATGTCATGAAGTAAAACTTGTGAGTTTTTAAAAATTCCCTTTACCTTACCATTATATGTTAATTTGTTTATTGTAATTACTTGAAGTTCTAATTGTGTGTGTTATGTGTCTGAGAGAGAGAGAGGGGGAAAGAGGAGAGAGAGAGAGAGAGTTCTCTAAGGATATTATTTTGTGTGGCTTGTGATAGTTATATTAACACAGAATTCATGTTTATAAACTATGTGGCACAGAGAGGAAGAATCTTTGCACTATTTATATAAAGAGGATTCATATGAAGTAAACTTTCTTTTGAACCATGAAAACTAAATTATTGTTATTGCAGACTCCATATAATTGCATAAATTATGGCCAGGCCTGAATGTGTGGGTTCCAGCTGGTTGTTAGATAAGCTTCATTCTACTTTAAGGAAAAGTCATATTACATCTGACAGGCATCTGGTGTTTCAATAAATTAATTTATTTGGGGTCTAAAGTACTCTCTTTTTTTTGCTCCGTTCACATCATACCACACTTTTAGACTGTTTGTGGCCTCTCCCAATGTCCCCACACTTCCTGCTATGTTACAGTACTGCCCCTTCTACTGGGTTTGCTGTCAGTGTTGGCCTGCAACTTGGAGGGTGCTGGGAATTCAGGTTGCCTGTGGCACCACCTTAACATCCTCATAAGTGCCTGGATGACACTGAAACACCAACTGTCTGGAGATACCATTTTTAAAAGTCAGCCAAACAAAAACCCAGTATCTGTCCCAGTGGCTGGAAGAGGTGGGTATGTCATTGCACCATTTGGCTAGAAGCCCCTTTGTTACCCAGAAGTACAGCGAGGAGGACAGAGTGCCAGCTCTAGACAATAGTGGTGTCCGTCAAGGAAGTAGAACCTTCCTATCTACAGGGAAGTCTTTTAACTGCAGAGAGGTTTCCTGAAGACCATGGCTCTCAAAAGGAAGTGCACCTGAATGTGATGGTACAGAGTCACATACTGGGATGGGGAAATTTATACAGAGGAGCCATTTTTACAGCCTGTGTTGTTTTCGGTCTTTTATACATCTTTGAAAATTGTGTAATCTTAGCCTGCAACTTGATACTTTTCATAGCACATCTTTGTAAGCAGCACTGGTATCAAGAAGTAGAATTGCACCAGAGGACCCTTGCTTTTTGTAAGGCACTGCTCCTGTCTCTCCTCCTGCCGCCAGGGTGACCATATCTGCCCTTTAATGACAGATACTGCTAGTGTACACGCAGATGCCTCCTTTCCCTGTGCTAAAGTAACTTCATCTACTCTGCACTCATTGTAACTCATTGGTGCTTGAAATCTGTTTACACATGCAGATGAGGTAATTATCCAGGGAATACAGCCCATAGGACTTGAGACAGTCTTATTCATGGCATAGTGACTGTATGGATTCCAACTTAGGTGTTAGAAAGTTCTGAGAAGCTAGCAAGCATCACTTGGCATTTCATAGGACACAGTAAAAACCTCCTGGTGAACCAGCAGGTCCCTCTGGGACCTGACTTTTTTAGAGGCAGAAGTTAGGGAGAATACCATTTCTTCTCTCGATAGTGTTGTGTTTCTTTTCCTACAAGTGATAGAACTATCGCTGTCCTAGGTCTTTGTGAAAGTTGCGGAGAGCATGTCTCAGAATGGGAAGGGATGCTCAGACCAGGTTTGTGGTGATCTTATCCCTGCTGTGTAATTTCACTCTGTAGCTCCACTTTCTGTATGTGGCGAGAGGCCTGGTTAGCAGGAGCTTCCGGATGGTGTGCTTGGTAAACTCTGTTTTAAGACAGAGGATCTGGAAAAACTTGTAAAATAATATTTCATGTTTGTGATCAGACCAAAGAGAGGGCAGGAGAGCTGGCTGTTTTTTTCTTTATCCTATAGGGTTTTTGTCTGTTTGGGTTTGTTTTGTTTTAAGCAAAACAACTGAGCATTCACCTTTGGCTGACAGCTAAGGTCAGAGTGTTTCTAGAATTGTAAGTCAGTTCAGAGTTGTTTGGTATGGAAGGGATATGCTGTTCTTGGAAGAAGGGTGTGGGTATAGGCAGACACTAGACTGCTGTAGGCACTGAATGCTCAGAGGCTAAAAGAGATTGTTTCATCCTGGCTGTTGAAGATTCTGAAACAAATTCTACTGGCTGGTGATTATTTTTAGGCCATTGAAGATAGCTCTCTCGTGTACCAGAATTATTCCCGTTTGGTACCTTTAAATTCATTCTTTTATCCCTACCATTCTTAGATCCCAAAATATTACTTACCTTCATCTACCCACATGACTGTTCATTTAAACAGTGCCAATCTTATTTTAATAATGTAAAATATAATCTTTATACTTTTTTCCTTCATTATGAGGGGGTTTCTCTGTATAGTCCTGGCCATCCTGGAACTCACTCTGAGGACCAGGCTGGCCTTAAACTCAGAGATCCACCTGTCTCTGCCTCCCAAGTGCTGGGATTAAAGGCATGCACCACCACCATTCAGATATTCTATAAAATTTTGAGCATGTTTTTCAGAGGAGAAAAGTTTCCTCTAACTGTCCCATTAAAATGTACTAAATATAAAAACCATAAGGAAGAGCTGGAGTCACGACTCGGTGGTACGGTGTGTGCTTCTCGTGCCTGAGGCCCCGAGCTCTCTCTAGCACCAGTGCAGACAACAAACAGATCCTCTGAAGGGTGAACAGTCTCCATTTTGGCATCTCATCGCCGAGTTTCTCTCTTTGATGTAAAACCACTATCATGGCTTTCCTCTCTGCTGCTCATCACCGTGAGTAGTTCTTAAGCATTGTGATGGTTTGAAAGCGTGCCAAGGTGGGTATCCTGATAGTGACCTAGCTTCCCTTGGCTCCCCACCAGCCTGCTCTTGCACTGAGCACCCAGTAAGGTGTGGGGTTGACCAAGTCTTTCTTTTCTATCAGGTGATCAGACTCTGAGGATCTGGGATGTGAAGACCACAGGAGTTCGAATTGTGATTCCAGCACATCAGACGGAAATCCTGAGCTGTGACTGGTGTAAATACAATGAGGTACAGTGAGGGTTCCATAGAGAGCGCTCTTCTGAGTGTTAACACCCCCTCATCTGTCTTGTTGATGAGCACTTTGGTGGTGTTTCTGGACCCTGAGGTTAAACTCAGTCCCTGTCACTTGTAGTGACTAAGGGACTGACCTGCATTAGCATTAGTTGGACCTAAGTGTTCCTAAAACAGTTCACAGTGCAGCCTTCCTTGTTTGTTTTGGGAAACTGCTTTACAATTTTTGTAGTTTGTATATGTGTGATTGCTCTTAACCCCCCTACTCCATATCATTGTTTGCTTTGGTTTCTTCTTCATGTGGCCATCAGGCTGTTGAACTATTTATAACACAGTTTTCAATTTGACAGTCCATCAGTTTTAAGAATTTTGTTTTATCTTCCTTTTTAAGCTGAACTAATTTTCATGCTTGTATAAGATGGTGGTGCCCATGTGAAACTTTTTGTAACGCTTCAGTTAAACCATCTGAGTGTAAGAATTAAAAGCAGGAATTCAGGAATAGATTAATTGTATTAATATACTAGCTGTATGCCTCAACAGGCCTTGTACCTGAAAACTGAAAATACCTACCTTGTTTTTGCTTTCCCAGCTTTAAACTAACTTGTGACAGTTAAAAGAATACCACATTGGCAGAACTCTTTAAATAAAAAGAAAGAAAATATGTATATTCAATAGAAATATTTAGGCTTAGAAAAACGAACAAAACTCAGCTAACACTCTGCTTTTTCAACTAACTATGAGTCACCTTGTGAGGGGTTCCCCACCCATGAGCATAGGAATGCCTGCAAGCATGCATATGTGAGTGTGTGCACATGCGTGCGTGTGCATGCGCGTGTGTGTCTGTGTGTGTGTGCGCGCGCGCGCATGCATGTCTGTGTATGTGTGTGTGTGTGTGTGTGTGTGCATGTGTGTTTCCTGAGTATTGGGCCCAAATGCATTCATACTTGCTAGGCAAGCACTGTCTCACTGAGCTACATTCTCAGCCCAGCAACTGCAGCCTGCCTTCTAATATCTGGTAAGACCTCAGCATGTTTTAAACCGTTTAAAAAGAAAGATCAGCTGTTTTGTCCAATATCTTTTAGCCTCTTATGTGTGTGTAATATTTGAAAGGTAAGTTAGAAAATCTACAATGCTGTTTGAGACTTGCTTTGTCCCTGTGTGTAGTGTTCTGTCATATACTTTCAACACATTTAGTTTTTTTCCTCTGTAGTTATATATTTTTGATTTTGCTATGAACTGGCTATTTTGATTCCTTTCTATGATTACTATGCAATTAAAAAAATAGGTCCTGGGTATATATTTAATTAAAAATGAATTATTGTTTCTAGTGAGAGATTGCAAACATGTCATAGTTTTGTTTTGTTTTTTCCTGAATTGTTTTCAGAACTTGGTGGTGACAGGTGCGGTCGACTGTAGCTTGAGAGGCTGGGACTTAAGGAATGTGCGACAGCCTGTGTTTGAACTTCTCGGTCACACTTATGCTATCAGGAGGGTGAAAGTAAGTCTTTCTCTTTTCTACACGGAGTGAAAACATAACCAGAAGTCGGTGAAGTTTGTACAGAGTATTTAGGGATGAAGTTTTACAGAGCTGGGGTGGAGCCCGGGCCGTGCTCATCCTAGGCCAATGCCCTGCCACTGAGCTACACCCTCAACTCTGGGTTTCCTGAGACAAGGTCTCATTGTGTAGGTCAGGTGACTTTAAAATTATATTCCTCCTGCCTCAGCCTCCCAAGTGCTGGCATTATTGATTGTTATGTGTGTTTTCACATTCAATTAAGGATGATATTGGAAGCTAAAATTAGGTTATATATTTGAGTAATCTGGGATGATATAAAAATTCACTACTTGATGTTAACTAAAAAGAACTCTCATCTTATTATCCAGTTGACTTTTTTTTTTTTTTTTTTGGTTTTTCGAGACAGGGTTTCCCTGTAGAGCCCTGGCTGTCCTGGAACTCACTTTGTAGACCAGGCTGGCCTCGAACTCAGAAATCCGCCTGTCTCTGCCTCCCAAGTGCTGGGATTAAAGGCATGTGCCACGACCACCCGGCTTGACTATTTCTTTTAACAGTATTTTTAGGTGTGTTAGTTTCTTTTTTTTTTTTTTTTCCCTTGTTCCGGTCAACCCCGCCCGCTCGCTCTGCTCGACCCCGCTCGCTCCGGCCAGCCCCACTTGCTCCCTGCCGCCCCTGTACGACCCCCGCTTGTTCCAGCTAGCCCCGCTCGCTCCGATCGATCGGCTCTGCTTGCTCCGGTTTGGCCCCGCTCGTTCAGGCCGTCCCCGTTTGGCCCCACTTGCTCCGGCCCTGCTAGCTCCGGCGTCCCCACTTGCTCCGGCCGTCCCTGTTCGGCTCCGCTCGCTCCGGACAGCCTGGCTTGCTCCAGTTGGTCTCTCCGGTCCAAGGATTCATTTCTTATTATTCTTCATAAGTAGTACGCTGTAGCTGACTTCAGACGCACCAGAGGAGGGCGTCAGATCTTGTTACGGGTGGTTGTAAGCCACCATGTGGTTGCTGGGATTTGAACTCATCACCTTCGGAAGAGCAGTCGGGTGCTCTAACCCACTGAGCCATCTCACCAGCCCGTGTGTTAGTTTCTATTTAGGATTTATATGTTTCATAATTGCCTATTTGATGAGTATGTGAATGGAGAGATAGTATTTTTTTTTTCTCTAGCATGACAATGTATATAAAAGTTAAAACTGCAGGATGTAGAAACGATTCACAGAAGGTGAGCTAACCTTTTAACAGTGCCTCTAGTAGGTGTGCCTGCATAGTAAGGGAACTTAGTTTATTTCCCCAGCTTCCTGTCAGGTGATCTGCTGTGTTACTGTAAAAACCTTCCTACTCAGCGGCATCTCCTGATTATCAGTTTTCTGCATTAACAGCTACAAAGTACTTTACTGATGTTTCCAATGTGATAGTTGTACATTATCCCTATTTTACATATTTCAAATAGCATTAAGTTAATATTTTAAATTGTATTACTCAATATAATTTTAAATATGTAGTACATAGTAGATTTAACTTTTACTTCTTTGGGAATTCCATACATGCATACAGAGTATTTTCTCATACCGGCTCTTCCCCAGCTTCACCAGGACCCTGGCACATACAGCCCGCCCAGCTTCATGTTCTCTCGCTCACTCTCTCTCTCTCTCTCTATTTCTCTCTTTCTTTCTCTCTGTCTCTGTTTCTTTGTCTCTCTCTGTCTCTGTCTCTCTCTCTCTGTGTCTCTTTCTCTCAGTCTCCCTCTGTCTCTTGTCTCTCGTCTCTCTTTCTCTGTCTCTCTATTTCTCTCTCTTTCTCTCTGTCTCTGTCTCTCTCTGTCTCTCTCTCTCTGTGTCTCTCTCTCTTTCTCTCAGTCTCCCTCTCTCTGTCTCTTGTCTCTCTCTCTCTCTGTCTCTCTATTTCTCTCTGTCTCTCTCTGTCTCTATCTCTCTTTCTCTGTCTCTTTGTCTCTCTGCCTCTATCTCTCTTTCTATCTCTCTCTGTCTCCGTTTCTGTCTCTCTGTCTTTCTGCCTCTCTCTCTGTCTTTCTCTGTGTGTCTCTCTCTTTCTACTCAGAGTCTCCTTCTCTCTGTCTCTTCTCTCTCTCTCTCTCTCTCTCTCTCTCCTCTCTCTCTCTCTCTCTCTCTCTCTCTCTCATCCGCTGAGCCCAGTTAGAGCTGCTTCGTGCACCTGGGTGTAGAAGCACCCACTGGAGCCTGGGCATTCCCCCAGGGAACTGTCTTCCCCTCCCGTGTAGCCATTTACTGCCAGTAGCCTTCAGTATAGATGGGCCTTAGGAGCCCTCATCCATTTGTGCTGCTGTGTGCTCTGTCCTGACCTGGGGCAGGTCTTCTGAAGGTAGCCACGGCTGTGAGAGTTCATGAGGACAGCAGACAGTGTCTCATAGCAGTCCTCCCCCTCCAGCTCCCACAGTCCTCCATCTCCTCCTGTGTTCCTTGAGCTTTGTGGAAGGGCCTGAGCCATCCTTAGTCATGGATTCTCCTCACTCCAGTTGTCGGTTTCTGTGATAACTACCATCTACTACAAAAATAAAAATAAGGTTTTCTATGTTTTTAATAATGGTTTTATATGGACAGGTTTCAGTAGTAGACAGTTTTTCTGTATTTCAGGTTTTTTTGGTGGGGACAAATTAAGGTAATATAATAAAAAAAGTATTTTGCATGCTGTGTGAAGTGCTAATCAGGTACAGTTACAGGGATGGGAATGTGACTCAGCCGCAGATTGCTTGCTTAGGCCTGGCTGTGACCCCCATTAGCACATAACTGGGTAGTCTGTGTCTGTAATCCCAGCACTTGGAATGGAGAAGAAGGAGGATGAGAGTTCAGATGACCCTCAGCAAGGTTGAGGCTGGCCTAGGCTTCATGAGACCCTCCTCCATCAAATGTAGAAAACATATTATAAATCATCTCTGTGAAGCTTGAGAGATTTCTTTGGAGAATGTAAAAATAAAAGATTTTTCTATAAATGTCCACTTGAAAGGTCAGTATAAGTGTGTAAGGCCCAGGAAGGCGCAGTTGTGATAAGCGGTTGTGTTTCCAGGGTGACATGGATTGGCAGTCCATGACTGTCTGACTTCTCTCTCCTGCAGTTTTCACCATTCCATGCCTCCGTGCTGGCCTCCTGCTCCTATGACTTCACTGTAAGGTACAGAGACCTCTCTCTAATACATTCTGTGTGTAGCACTTAGTAGCATTTGTATGTGTGCAACTTGGCTGAGACCTAAGGGATTGGATTACTAACAGTACACACTTTTCCAGCCTTTTACTCTTCTTTCCTCCTAACAAGTCTGGAAGCCACACCCTCTTGTCCTTTGTGCTTGACAGTCTGTCCTTGCTTGTGTGAGGACAATAAGTTGAGCTCACATTGCCTGATTGTATTAACTACCCAGAGCTCCTCTCCCTTTTCTTCTCAGTCAGAGTTTGGTCTGACAAAATTTCTATGGCTTTTTTTGGTGTAATGTTTTCTTCTGACAGAACAGATTTGAAGTGATGGCTTAGGAAGAGATACGGGTCTCTAACGTGCTTTTCTGGAGTGAGCCTGTGTACGGATGCAGACGAATTGGAGAGTAACTTACAGAACAGCCAGGCTGTGGCTGTGGTGTGGTGTGGAGAGTTTTTTTTTTTTTTTTTTTTTTTTTTTTGTGGGTCTTGCCTTGTGCACTGTACCTGTGAACTCCATGTGCAGCTGAGGATGACTTTGGACTTCTGATGCTAAAACTCTATCTCCTGAGGCTGGGTTAAAGGCATGCACCACTATACCCAGCCACATTTTGTTTTTAAAATGTATATACAGTAAGGAATGATTGCAGTGCTGTTAGTCTGTAGTGATACTGGAGGTTTTAGAAGACAGTGCCAGGGACAGGAGGAAAGCTTGTTGCTTGCTTGCCCTGTGCCCAGCCATTTCCAGGCTGGAACTGTAGAGCTGTAGGTTATGTGCTGGGCGTTAGAGTTTTGTGTGTGGATCTTCAAGTCCATCAATTTACTGGTGATCAAGCATGCCAGAGTGAGTTCACTAAGTGGAGATGAGTGTGAAGAGAACTGAGCAGGACACTACTTTCATAGACTTAATGTTGGCGGGCAGATGGTGTACTCCACCAAAAGCAGGGGAAAGACCCCAGAGCAGTACGTTCCAGAAGCTGCCAGGGAAGGATGGGTGCTGAGCAGGTGCAGAGGAGACTGAGTCCTCTCTGTGCACTCTTCTTGCTGTGACTCAGGACAGTTCCAGATGAGGATCCCTGGCTTTCCAAAGTTCTCAGTGTCTGAAACTGATCACCTTTACCAACTCAGGTTGCATGCTGAGACCTTGTTTCTGTCCATTATATTGAATCTGATGATGTGTGATATTTTAGTATGTAAAATGTTGTATTTACGTATGTGTACCTCATATCTAACAGGAGCTGCAAGTCTTACTTGTAGAGTAGATCATAGTTGAGTAAGTCATAAAAATTCTAAACCCAGTATATAATCTCATATTGTGGACTATCTGTTGTTTGTTTTGGTGCCTTAAAATTTGTTATTACATTTATTCATTTATACGAGTGTGGAGGATATGTGTGTAGAGGTTAGAAGCTGCTTGGAGTTCCTAGGAGGACCAAGAGGTCAAACTCAGGTCAGGTCATCAGGCTTGGCAGCACCAGCCTTTACTGAGCCATCTCAGCAGCCCTGTCTTTTGTTAATTATTTAATAAAGCTTGAGTAAAAACTTCAGGTTTTATTAAATATATGGTTGAACTCCCTTTAGTGACTAAGCACTATGTTTCATAAAGATATTCCTTGACTTTCACTGGTTCTGCTTAAGACTCTTATTCTTTTTTTTTTTGTTTGTTTTGTTTTTTGATAAATGGATTTTAATTAAATACGCAGAAATTAGTCCATACAATTAATGAAATGTCTGTCTTTCTTTCTTCCTTCCTTTCTTTCTTTCTTTCTTTCTTTCTTTCTTTCTTTCTCACTCCCTTTTCTTTCTTTCTTTCTTTCTTTCTTTCTTTCTTTCTCTCTCTCTTTCTTTCTTGCTCACTCCTTTCTTTCTTTCTTTCTCTCTCTCTCTCTCTTTCTTTCTTTTTTTTCTTTCCTCTCTTTATTAGATATTTTCTTCATTTACATTTCACATGTTATCCAGAAATTTTCCCTTACCCTCCCACATCCCCGCCCTGCTCCCCTACCCACCCCCTCCCACGTAATGGCCCTGGCATTCCCCTGTTCTGGGGCATATAGAGTCTGTATGACCAAGGGGCCTCTCCTCCCAATGATGGCCAACTAGGCCATCTTCTTCCATATATGCAGCTAGAGACATGAGCGCAGGGGGAACTAGTTAGTTCATGTCATTCTTCCACCTAGAGGGTTGAAGACCCCTTCCGCTCCTTGGGTACTTTCTCTAGCTCCTACCTTGGGAGTCCTGTGTTCCAGCATATGCTATAGTGTTTATTTTGGTGGCTGATTATAGGAGGGATCCCTGGAAGCCGCCGTCACTGGTTGGTCCATCCTTTTGATTCAGCTTCACACATGATCTCTGTAACTCCTTCAGTGTGTGCTTTGTTCTTGGTTCTAGGAAGGGGCACTGAGACCACATTTTGAACTTCATTCTTCTTGAGATTCATGTGTTTAGTAAGTTGTATCCTGGGTAGTCTAGGCTTCTGGGCTANCACCATTTGTTGAAAAGGCTGTCCTTTTTCCACTGGATAGTTTTAGCTCCCTTGTCAAAGATCAGGTGACCATAGGTGTGTGGATTCATTTCTGGGTCTTCGATCCTATTCCATTGATCTACCTGTCTGTTGCTGTACCAGTACCATGCAGTTTTTATAACGATTGCTCTGTAGTACAGTTTGAGGTCAGGCATGGTAAGACTCTTATTCTTATGTGAAAGCCGTGTGTCTTCAACAGAAACTGTAATTTCAGTATTATCTAATACTCTCTTTAAAAACTTAATTTAAAAATTTAATTTTAGTAGTAATTATTTTTGTTTTAATTAAAAAATTTTTAATTAAAATATAATTACATTATTTTCTGTCTTCCTTTTCCCTTTTCTTCCCTCAAACCTTTTTTTTTTTTTTTTTTTTTTTTTTGGTTTTTCGAGACAGGGTTTCTCTGTGTAGCCCGGCTGTCCCAGAACTCACTATGTAGACCAGGCTGGCCTTGAACTCAGAAATCTGCCTGCCTCTGCCTCCTAAGTGCTGGGATTAAAGGCATATGCCACCACCTCCCAGTGATAAATACATTTTAACTTACAGTATTTTCAACTTGTAATGCGTTTGCCAGGATAGTATCCCATTTTAATGCCATCTCTTTACATTGATTCTTTCTAGATTTCACTCACGATAATACTAAAGTGTTTGATAATAGAGCTGGTGGGTTGGCTCAGCAGGTAAAGCCTCCACCACGCTTGATGGTCTGAGTTCTATCTCTGGTCCCCAAATGGTAGAATGAGAGAGCCGACCCTGTAAGTTGTCCTTGGACTCTTCATACAAGCAACAAATGAATAAATGTAATCCAAATGAAAACTCTTTCACAGTGCATTCTTGTGTTCTGTGAATGTTATCACCATAGATTTCAGTATATCCCCTTTCCCTTTTATGCTCTCTGCTAGGATAGTTTTTTATCCTGCTAAGCCACGTGTGCTGTGCTAACAATGTATAAAGTGTGATTTGAGTTTTAAGTGCTTGCTTTTTGTTTCATACCAAGTATATCAGGTATTTCATTAATAAAATGAGCAAATTAAGTATGTGGTATGTAACAACCTAAAAAAAAGCCGTCCAATAATGATTTTTATTAGAAAGATCAATATGCTGCCTTTTATGTTATAGCAAATATATTTCAAGTACTTCATATAGAATTTTCATAGTTGATAAAGCTAAAATGATCACATTAGCCTCAGTTAACACCTCAGATTCTTGATATTTTCATACATATTCTAACCATCATTATATTTTTATATGTGGCCTTTGGTAGTAACAAATCAGCCCAAAGCTTAATTTTTTAAGATATGTATTTTGGCAAGAAAAATATGGTAAGAATATAATGCTATTGATCTCAAACTGTGTGCATTCATGTTCTACATGGAATCTCTCTTGATCTAGCAGTGTCAATGTTCAAGTCTATTCAGTTACAAAATGACATAGATGTTGTGAATGGTTCAAATTGTATCTACTCCAGTCAGGAAGCTGAGACAGGATGGGGCAAAGAAACCATAAGGCCTGGCCTAGCAACCCTCTTGCTCCAGTGAGGTCCTACTTTAAGGGCCACCTGGTGCTGGAGTCCAAGTGTTCAAACATAGAGCCTACAGAGGACAGTTATATTCAGACCATGGCAGGAAATGATAAAAAGGAAGACTGGAGAATAGAAGCAGGGTTAAGCCTTTCAGTTTTGATGGTATAGCAAGAGATATGCAGTCATCAATACAGATAGAGAGTAATTGAAGACATACTCATAGAATCATTAGGGCCAGCATATACTTGGATGCCCTCATAGTGGAGCCAGGTGTATACTACTAGTAGGCATATAAACTTGAGCAAGTTACCTGAAAACTGTGTGGCTCGTATTCTACATTTGTAAAGTGGAGATGATGGAGCAACATGGGATTGTTGTGATAACCCAGTGAGCTGACACACACAATCCTGACACACTAAGTGCTGAGTGTCCTGTTATAGTCAGCCTTAAAGGCAGAATCGGCAGTAACCAATTCAGGCAGAAAACCATCTTTCTTTGGACATAAGAGCCATTTCATCAGCTCTAATCTTCTAGGATGGAGTAGTCACTTTTATTTTAAAGCAAGAAAAAGTCAGCCTACACTTGGCCTTTTGTTGCTCTCTTCCCCTTGGAGTTGGGAGAGAAGTAAAATCAGGGGTAGGAAGTCACAGAGACTAGTCCTGTTCCTTCACATCACTTTCCCTTTAGAGAAATTAGGGAACATTCTCTGGGCTGGACATCTCTGAATGCAATGAATATGTGGACCTTTTAGTCAGTTGACTAAGAGTGAAAGGCTACCCCTTCCACTTTCTCGAGCCATGGATAAATGGAAAGGGTGACACCTTTGCAGGAATGTTTAGAGGTTTTAGTGAAGTAGTACCCCAAATGTTCTTGGCACATAATTAGTGTCTAAAAAATAGCAGATATTCTAAAATAGATGCTAATAGTAATAAGTTTCCTATTTTAAAATGTAAGTTCCTCAGGGAGACTTGAAGTATTAATCATTCATGCTTTACCTATCATTACATTAATAAGATAGTTATATTGCTCAAAGCCACTGAGGAGCCGTGTGAGTAGGAACTTTTATTGCCCTGTGAAAGTGAGGTAGAAGAGAACTAGCGATGTATATAGTGCAGCAGGAACCAGAACAGGGTCAATGGATATGTGCAGCGTGTTAAGATCCATAGCTAAGTGGCCATGTCTGTGTTCCATAGTTTGTAGTTAGTAATAGTTATTGCATATTTAATATTTATTTGGTATATTTAAACTATATACTCAGCTATTTAATTGAGTTATATTTAATCTCTTATGCCATACATCTCCTTCAGCCTTCATTTCCTCCATAATTTTTATGACATTTAAATGTAATTAAATAGAAGCCAGTCACATCATGTCTGGCACATATAAGATATTCAATAAATTTTAGTTTTCTCTTTAAAAGTTTATACTTATGTTGTACTGTTTTACAATAAGTTATATCTAATATTTATGATTAAAATTAATAAAGCCTAGTAAAATCATAGACAATGCAAAATAAAATTTATTTTTAAATGATTTAGCAAAAGTATTACACATACATGTATGTAAAGAGGAAACTAAGAAAATATTGCAAATTTTTAATAGTTGTATGGTATTTAAATTATTTCAGTCTTTGAATTTTTGCATGGATTGATAATTTCAAAATAAAATTTTCATGAAATAGTAAAATATTTACCTATGCTAAATATGATACTGAAATGTTTCCTACTAATGCCTTTTAATAGTGTGACTTGATATTTAATTTGGAGTAAGATAAGAATCAGTTATTTTATTGCAAAGTAGGAGGATGATTTTTAATTGGATTTTGCTAACTTAGAATCTGGACAAAATGGATTACCAATAAAATACCTTTATTACTGTGACCTTCCCCCATGGGACCTGCCTGTCTAGTGTCTTAGCTCTGCTGTGGTGGGAGTGCTTTTGATCCTTGTGCTTATTAGCAGAGATTTCCACAGGCAGATTCTTCTTCTTTTTTCCCTTCCCCTAAAAAAGGTCAGCCAAAGTAAACAGATAGTATAGCTGGCTGTGTAATTTGTCTCTCCAGCCGTTCATCCCCACTGTACCTAGCCCCTTGCCCACAGAACGCTCAGAGATAAACAGACAACAAGCATGGCTGAGCTGCAGTCCTGTAGCATCTTACCACTGCCTGTAAGACAGTGTCTAATTCCTCCTCGGCTTTTTTCCTGAGTCTAGCGGTATGATGTTACTGGTTAACCTTCTCAAGGCCTGTGGCTGAATTAATACAATGATCAAAGATGCATCTAAATACTACACCTCTGAAATGTATTAAACATTTCTGTCAGTCAAGCATATTTTTGTATGTTGTTGCAGTGTGATGATATCTCTGATATTAGGAGGTATCTCAATGTAGTTGCCCTTGGCTTTTTTTTAAAAGAAGGATATTTGTTCCCTTATTTATTTAATTCTTTCAAGGACACTTAGTTTTAAATGCATTTTGTGTTAAAAGAGCACATTGTTTGATTCCAGGATAGACTTGTATATTTTATTGTTTATCTCTAGCCACTGGGATCTGCTAAATAAATATTTACAAATGTAAGTAAATTTAAATTAGATGGAAAATTATGACAACTTTGGTTATCCTAATGATAAAAGCTCAAAAACATGTTCTTACTTTAGTTGTGTTTGAAGTAGGCCTTAACAAAACTGAATTTAATGCATCCTGTTTGAATGAGAAACTGTTTCTAAGGAGAAATGATGTTTTGGTGGGAAGTAGAATGTACTAAAAGCCTTGGGGAAGTTGTACTGGGGTCCCCATCAGTACGTGGATCACACGGAGGTGTTTTCAGTTTGTCGTATAATTACAAAATAACATGTAAATGCTGTAAATTGTTAATTATTTCCCAGATGACATGTATAAATCCTGTATCAGTTATTGCTGTATTGGTGAGATCTTTTCATGAAGTAAGTTAAATGCCACATCAAAACAAAACAAAACAAAACAAAATAATTTCCTATAAAATGAGAGAACATTCATTAGTTAAAGAAAAACTTGTGAGACCTTTTGATTTTAAATACCCTGATTTTTGAGTACAGAACATTTTCAGAATTCTTTAGTGAAACAGTTTTCTTTAAGAATCAACCCGAGTGCACGTGTAGTCTGAAGCCTGACATGAGCATAGATTAGAAAGGGGCGAGGGGTGAGCCTTGCCTTAGTGCAGTGTGAAGGGGCGAGGGGTGAGCCTTGCCTTAGTGCAGTGTGAAGGGGCGAGGGGTGAGCCTTGCCTTAGTGCAGTGTGAAGGGGCGAGGGGTGAGCCTTGCCTTAGTGCAGTGTGAAGCTGCTTTGAATTGTGCTGATTAGTTCCAGGGCAAACTGGATTTTGGATTTTATGGATTTTGACAGATAATTTGCATGGCGGTTTTAAGAGTTCTGTTTTATAGTCTCAGTAAGGCAATGAAATAAGTTTTGTTGTGTGTTTCTGTTTTCTTAAGGCTATGTCGCTTTGCCTTTGCTCTGTAGTAGAGTAAAGCTCATCTGAACATGAGACTAGGCTCAGTAAACTCTGAGTTGATACCTTGGACAGCAGGATTCAGTCAGAAGGCCTGAGGGTGACTGCCTGGGAACCAGGCTTTGGAGAGCTGCCCTAGACGCCGGGCCAGGGTCCGCATCTGTGCAGTAGGGACCGAATCTGTGCATTGCACTTCCAAGAGTACGGAGGTAGCTGAGCAGAAAGCCTTGGTCTTTCCTCCTGTTCGCTGTTTGCACAAGAGTGAGGCTGTTTACTCAGATCAACTGGGTTCTACGAGTCAGCTGGTCATAGTTTAATATGCTCCCAAAGCTCAGCGGCAAACAATTCACGCTTGAGGTCTGTCCTGAAACAACAGTTAGAGTGTGGCTGCAGTTTAGTGGAATGAACTATACAGAGAGTATAAACCATATGATTTATCTTACATTCCGCAGATTCTTGTCTTTTTGTTATTTAGGCATGTGTGCGCCTGCATGTGCATGTGTGTGTAAACCAGAAACCCTTTGCAGGTAGTGGAAAGGGGAGGTGTTTCTCTGGACTCACCCACAGGGTCTGAGGGAGGAGCTGAGGTCCTTCCCTCTGAGTACCTGCTGCTGCTGCTGCTTCCAGCCCTTCTTGGGGGCGGCTTTCCTTTCTTTTCTTCACACTTCCATGTCCTGTCACAAGAAAGGAAACAGCATTGTTGGTCTGCTTTTTCTGTGTTTCTCTCTCCATCTGGCTCCTCATGTCTCCTCTCTTATCCTCTGTCTGGCTCCTGGCTCCTCCCTATCTCTGTGCCCAGTGCCTGCTGAGTAGGGAGTTAAGGTAAGAAAAGAGACTGGCTATAAGCTATACAGACAGTCTACAACCATACAGCACTGGTGGGTGAATTCATAGCTGTTCAGCTTCACAGTGGGAACATTAACTATTTCATGTGGTGTGGCTAAGGAACCATCAGAGCCCAGCTGGGCAGAGGCTGGAAGTCTAATGATTTTTTTCCTGTTAAAGACAGATGCACATAGAGCACACTTACTAGAGAGTATCATCTGCCTGTTCTTCTGCAAAACTCTCGCTAGCTCTGAGTTCCACTTTCCCAGGGTACTTAACAGTCCAAATGTGCATAGGCTGTTCTTATGACATTACTGACTGTCGCGCGCCCACATGTCTCTGACCAGCAGAGACGGTGGGAAGAAACGACACGGGATGTCAAGGCAGGTTCAGAGCAGCTTGCCTTCGCAGCTTCTGCTTTATTCTGCTTCTCTCTCTCTCAGGTTTCACACAGCTGCAGCCATTCACTCACTCACTCTGCTCTCTCCTATGCTGGTCTCTGGTCTCTGCTACACTGGTCTCTCTAACGCTGGTCCAGTCTCCTCATCTGGTCTCTCCTCATCTGGGGCTGCCCTCAATTTATACTTCCATTCACTCGCCCCACCTCAGACCACCCAATCATAAGTGCACATGTCCAAGGCAGCATGCAGGATTGTCTGATAGAATGGTATCAGAGATGTTGCGCTAATCTCTTCAGCGAGTTACATGCGCTGCTTTTACTGCGCATGACTGAGACTGGGATAAACAAGCGAGGTCACGGGCCTTAGCATAGAGCCAGGGCGCCATCTTTGGCCCATTCGACTGTGCCCACTCCCCACAACTGATCAAGATACTGGTATTGATACTATTTCATAAGTGGGCCCATGACTTCATCTTGAGTGTTGGATTTTATGGGCCATTAAGCAATCAACTTCTTTTGTTACCACAGGGATGTCCAGTTTTTTGTAATTCACTTGAAAAACAAAATTTTCCCAATTTTATTTCTTTTTACTAAAATACTTATGAGGTTTCCTGACTCTGTGCTAATGAACAGTGAGCTTTATGGGAGCGTTTTCTTTACTCCTCCTGAGGAGATGTGGCGTTCTTTATCCATCACCCTGCATGCCTGTGGACCGCAGCCACGAGCACTCCCAGAGCCAGCCTCCCATCAGCCTAATGGCTGTCTTTAATTCATCATGTACTCTAGGCTTGATGCTTGCTGTGATGAATGGGAGCTTGCCTCTTGAAAATATTGATCTGATTAAGGTTTTAATTGAAATATTATAATTAATTCATTTTAACAGAGAAGCTAAGTCTAGAATTTTTATTATGTTTTACCTTGAACATTTGTAAGCATGGTATTACTTCTGGATATTTGTAGCTGTTTAAAAGTCATCTTTGAAAACTCTTGAGTAGTTTTCCAAAATTAACCATTAATTTATTTAAACATAATTTTTGTTACAGTTATTAGCTCCAGAATCAAAACGAAACAAAAAAACAGATAGCTTTCTGTTGGTGCCAATCAGCGAGCATTAGATGCTCATAAGTATGGATGACTTTTACCTCGTAAAATTGTTTGCTAGGCTATGATTTTTATCTTTAAGCTCCCCTAAAAGTGGTAGGAATTAAATAGTGGGCCCATGACTTCATCATGAGTCTTGGTGTTGGATTTTATGTGTCATTAAACGATCGCCTTCTTTTGTAACCACAGGCATGTCTAGCTTCTTGAAACTCATTGCAAAAGCTCAGTGTGTTTGGTGACAGAAGGAGGTGAGCACTTGAGTTCATGCCAGCTAGGAAGAGACAGTGATGAAAGCATGAGCTAAGTGCTTACAAAGATGCTAAAAGAAGGAGGACGTTTCTGAACTCTGTTATGGAAGTTTACATTTATGCTGGCTCATCATTTCCTTAGGGTGTTGGTTTTAAATGTAAGTTCTTCGACTAATGGAGTTTTGGCATGGGCTTTAGCATATGGAATTTTCTATGTTTGAGAAGGTAAGGGAAACAGAGTTGATGCAGGCCTGTTTTAAGCTTCAGAGTATTTATCACAACTACCCAGAGAATCCTAGATGGTGCCTGTGCATGATCTCTTGAGCTCCCCTGATTGAGTAAAGAGATAGCAGGCATGATGTTATTAGATCGTGTACTTTCAGAACTGCTGCTCATTAGGTATGGTGTCAGGGATTTCGAGATTGTCCCTAGCCTAGTCCCTAAGCTGAGAAATGAACTTATACATCTGTATGTACCTTGAAATTTGGGTGATGATCAAAAGTAGATTTGCATGCGTGTGTGTCTGTCTGTCTGTCTGTCATCTTGAGACAGGGTCTCTCAGTGGAACCTGGTTCTCTGGGTTAGGTTAGACTGTCTGCCATTGGACCTCCTGACTTTGTCACCACCATATCATGTCTGGCTGTTTACATGGGTTCTGGGAATGGCACTCAGGTCCTCATGCTTGTGTGGCAAACACATTACTGATTAAACTGTCTCCCCAGACCCTCAAAAGCAAGTTTATAAAATCACACAAAAGCACCATCCACTGTGCTGCTACCTGAGTAATCTTGCTGAAGATAAACTGGACACTCAGTCTTGGATCATCTTTATTTTATTACTGGGAAGAAGAAACTAACATTGTATTTCATTGCTTTCTATTAATAATGTAGAAGAAAGCAGACTTGTAGGCGAAGATAATTCACATGAAATAACAGCGCGTTATTTTACCTCTGGGACTTTGTCTCTAACATATTTGTCCCTCCCCAGAGTCTTGCTGGAGTCAAAAGAGTGTGAGGCCAGGCGTGGTGATGTATGCCTTTAATCCCAGCACTCGGGAGGCAGAGGCAGGTGGATTTCTGAGTTCGAGGCCAGCCTGGTCTACAGAGTGAGTTCCAGGACAGCCAGGGCTACACAGAGAAACCCTGTCTTGGAAAACCAAAAGAGCGTGAATAAGTTCTCTTTGTAGCACCCTTGCAGCAGTGATTCCCACAGTGCCAGCCTGGGACAGCCACTTAACCAGCACTTAGGACTTGTTTCTTCCAAAACTTCTTGGGCAATTCTAGAGCCTTTCAACTTGTTTGTATTAAGTCCTCCAGGTGATTCTGATGTGAGTTTAAGCTTGAAAACTATTGGTCTAAAAATCAGTGATTCAGTTGCTGGATCATGCCTCCCTCTACAGTGGGGAACTCAGTCATTGATTTTGTTTGTTTGTTTGTTTTGAGACAGGGTTTCTCTGTGTAGCCCTGGCTGTCCTAGAACTCACTCTGTAGACCAGGCTGACCTCGAACTCAGAAATCCGCCTGCCTCTGCCTCCAGAGTGCTGGGATTAAAGGTGTGCGCCACTACCGCCCGGCTATTTTTTTTTTTAAACATTTCTTCTCAGTTGATTTCAGTGTTGAGAATCGCCAGGGTTGAGAATTGCTGCACTATTGACTTTGTTGGCTTTTTCTTTCTTCCTGAAAGTGCTCTTGGCCTAAGGGGAGATTTATCAATTCTGTGTCTGTTGAAGTATACTTAAGAAGCATTGCATTTACATGGTGGTTCCTATACTTAGTTCACTGGGCACCAACATTTCCTAAGGTCAGCTTTTCCAGGAATTTTCAGGCAGAGCTGAGGGATGAATCCACGGTGCGTTAGTTATTTGGGAGTCGGTGTGTGCGGCTGCCTTCTGTTATCTGCATGTGCTCAGTGAGCTCATTCTTTTTCCTTCCCTCCTGGGCATCCTTTGGCGGATTGTGGAGCAGACTGTTTCTCAGTGCTAGGGATTGAACCCACGGCCTTTCACATGCCAGTTTAGTGCCCTCACCGAGCTGTGTCCAGCCCATGTCAGACACTTTTATACATGCAAAAAGTACAAAGAGTAAGACTTTGTCCCTCAGTTGAAGGAGCTTAGAGGCTGCGAGAGGATGCTAGGTCTGTAAACTAACCCAGAGACCCAGAAACATGGCTCATTCTGAATTTCCTTGTTCCATTAATCATCCCACTTATTCTATTTACGTATATCTCTAATCCATCGCTTCTTGGATCACTGCTCTTTCCAGTGAGTTCAGTGTCAGCCTAGGCTACAAGAGATAGTCAGACTGTTGGCTTGTCCCTGAATCGGAAAGAAGTGACTTTTTTTGCTCCTTGTTCTAGAGACTTGACTGTTAGCAACACAAGTGGAGGAGAGTAAGGTGGTGCCATATATTTAAAACTGTGAAACACAACTATATCTAACACACGTGCAAAACACAGAAAGTAGCCAAAGCAGGCCCTTGTCTTTTCCAGTGGCAGCAGAGTTAGAAAGAGTTGATAGCTAGCTCATAGGCTGCAGTTAGTAAGGGAAGGGTAAGTTCTAAGAGTGCTTTAAAAGTTTTGCTAAATTCACCTCTTGCCTAAACTTCAGAAGTGTTACTATAGATATTTCAGATTACATCTCAGTGAAACAAACTAGCTTCTGTTTAATTCTTAAAATAATTTTGATATTCTATTTAATAATGCTTTATACTTGCTTTGTTTAAGGACAGTGGAGTCAGAAGGCAAAAAGTAACTTGTAATATAATCTCCAATTTAAATGAAAAATGCTCTACAGTTCTGTCCTATTTTAATCATTGGAGTCTTGTCCTGTATTTACTTTCCATCAGAGAGCTTAAATAGTCGGTGATTTTATCAGCCAAGAGACAAAAAGGCACCAAGTAGTGTATATGCTGCACCAAAACAAACATTTCACTGAAAACAATGTGCCTTATCTGCCCAGCTAATGGTGTCTCTGGGTGACTCCTACCAGAAGAGAACAGCCCCTGTTCTGCTGTGGTGAGTCCAGAAGATGGTTGCAAGGAAAGAGCAGGCTGCTCACTTCAGTAAGGAGGCCTAGAGAAACACACTTTGCTGCTCATAGCTCTTGTTGGTGGCGCTTGAATGGAGTTGAGTGTAACCACTCTGGAAGTGCACATGCTGCAGTACCCACCATGGCTGCTATTACAAGTAGTTCTTCTGGTAGGAAAAACTATATACAGTTTGAAGATAATCATAGTCTGCTGGCATACTGCCTAGTTTGTTTTTTCAGATTTACCACATTTAATGATATTTTAAAAATACATTTTAAATAAATTTAAATTGCAGTATTAGTGTGTGTGCACGTACACACATATGTGCATGTGTGTATGAGCGCATGCATATTATTTAACTTTCTTGGCTCTTGTTTTCCTTGAGAAATTGAAGCTTCAGAAGTAGGTGTAGCAGAGCATGCCTGTCATCCCAGCACTTAGGAGGCTAAGGCAAGGATCAGGAGTTTAAGACCAACCTGGGGCTGGAGATGGCTCAGCAGTTAAGAGCACTGAGTTCAATTTCCAGCAACCACATGGTGGCTCACAACCATCTGTAATGGGATCTGATGCCCTCTTCTGGTGTGTCTGAGACAGCTACAGTGTACTCATATACATAAAATAAATAAATAATTCATTTTAAAAAAAGAGGGGGCTGGTGAGATGGCTCAGCGGGTTAGAGCACCCAACTGCTCTTCTGAAGGTGATGAGTTCAAATCTCAGCAACCACATGGTGGCTTACAACCACCCGTAAGAAGATCTGATGCCCTCCTCTGGTGCGTCTGAAGTCAGCTACAGCGTACTTATGAAGAATAATAAGAAATGAATCCTTAGACTGGAGAGACCAACCGGAGCAATCGAGGCTGTCTGGAGCAGGGCCAACCGGAGCAAGCGGGGCTGACTGAAGTGAGCGGGGCGGCTGGAACAAGGGAGGGGGGCTGTACGGGGGTGGCCGGGAGAGAGTGGGGCTGGCTGGAGCGAGCGGGGGTTGAGTGGAGCCAGCGGGGTTGACCAGAACAAGGGGGGAAAAAAAAAGACCAGCCTTAGATGCATATTCAACTCAAGGCTATCCTGGGCTACATAAGACTGTCCCCCAAAACTGAAGGGAAACAAAAAAGTGGCAGAGAAAAGAAAGGAGAAGCACAGCTCTGCCTCTACAGTTGGCCACGGCTGGCCACGGTTGGCCATGGTTGGCCATGGTTGGCCACAGTTGGCCACTGTCTTGTTGCTGTTCTGAATTACAGTCTCTCCTTCATTTTCACCTCAGGGCTTCTCATGTGGGCTTCTTAGATGCTTTGGTGATGGCAGCTTGTTTTGGTGTTTTACTTTGAGGCTTTTAGTTTTTAAAATTGTAGGAACTTTTAACATGAATTTTGTTCGAGGTCATTTTTTTTTTTAAATAAACTCACACAAATACTTGATTGATACTCCTGAACTTTTGGTGGCTCTGACTAGGTTTGGCGCTCCGAGGCCTGTAGGGCCCATTTAGTTGCATACTGAGCACATCCAATGGACTCTTGAGTCTCTCAGCCTCCTCTTGCTTGCAGCCCTGTCTCAGGCCTTTGCAGTACATGACGCCCACTCTTGTTCTCAGGCAGCATTTCCTTAAGTGACGCACAACAGCAATAACAGAAATTGTATTCCTGGGTCCTGTTGCTCACTATTCTCTTTGAAAACTTGTAATGTAAGAAGTTTACACTTTATATAAAGATGACTTAGTTTACCCACTCTATCAAAATAAACCTAACTCCACAGTGAAATCAAAGAGCCGAGTACCTGGGTTATACCAGCTGACCACTAAAAATCCTTTGGGTGATGCCACTGACGGGCTCGTGGCAGCTAGTGGCACATCTCTGTGTATTGAAGAGGTCTCAATAACATTTTCCTTATATAAAGGTAATCTAGTCTATAATTTTTCCCAAGTGAGCAGTGTGCTTATAGATGCAAGTCCAGGGCCTGATGACGTGTTTCTTTCCTGGTGGCCGCTAGAAAGCTTAGCATCTTCAAGCTTCTTCCTGTCAAGCACATATGACTTCATGGGATGTATTGTTATTTATTAATTTCATTGAAGAGTCCAGCTTACTCTCCTACCTTTAATTTTCCCTTAATTCATTTTTGTCATACTAAATGCTTATTTTAAAAAACAGTATGAATGGTTGGAACATTTTGGATACATATGCAAAATCATCTGATTATTGTCTCAAAAAATGCAAATTAGTGTATAACTAGTTTTTAGAAACAAAACTGTACAGTTACAAGTTTACTTATAACATTTGCTTATATAAACATCATTAAGATTCAGAAAATTTGGTCTTGGTACAATTCACTGTCTAGGAACAAGTATACAAAAACAAGAAAACTACCATTAGCATTTCTGAGGTATATGGCTTGTACCCTTAATTTATTTTGAAAAGACACATTTCCAAAAGCAAAATCCCCTCCCTAAATATTCTGTAGCTCTCAGTAATCAGATAAATGAGCTATTTGTTTAGTATCTCTCTGCTACCCACACAGGAGATTATCCATAGCAACAGTCCTTTTCAAAACTTAATAAGGCCAGCACTGTGTTTATTAGGGAAATAATACCACCAGGTTAAACAAACCGTGACTGTTAGTTTTGTATGTTTGCTCTCTTTCAGAGAGACCAGCCCAACCTCCATCGTGCTCCACACTGTACATCATTAGAAAAGCTGAATTATGAGATGGTTCCTAGGACTCTGGTGTGCTGTTTGATAGTGTGTTTAGAATAAATAAAAAGATGTTAAGCAGACAAAGCTTTAGAAAGCTCAAGTACTAATTTCTACATTGAAAATAGAGAAAAATTTTCTGAACAACAGAAATCAGAGCTGTATTATGGTAAATATTGTCATTCTCAGTTTATAAAGAAGTAGAATATAAAATAGTGGCTTGACTCTGGAAATGATGTTGATTGGGAATCTCTAAGAAAGGCTAAGCCTGAAAAGAAGGTTTCAGAATTTACAGTGATATTCACAAGAGAACAGATTCATTTTAAAGAATTTGAATTGCTGTTGAAATGTAAATTAAACCTAAGTGCTTTTCATATTACTTGTTATGAAATGAAATAGAATTTAAAAATCACAAAATGTTAAGAGTTCATCTAATTCAGTATCCTTGTTTTCCAGACACGATTGCTTTGAGAAACACCTAGGAAAGGAAGCACTGTTTCTCATCCCAAATGACCTTCAGAGTTTAACAATTTTTTTTCTAAACAAAAATGTTCTAAACTTCCATTTTATAAGCTATCAAAATGAGAATACAGTAATTTTTTAAAAACTTGGCAGATTAGTAATTTTGTTTTGTTCTTTGAGCTATTAGAATGGGGTATATACTTTCCTTAATAGATATTTTATGTAAATCAATGGTGGGACGGGCATTTATGAGTTAGTTGAGCCTGCTGTGATAAAATCTTTTCTATGCCATCTATCTACTTGTTAATAGAAGGGTTTTAGCAATTGTGTTTTCTTTTCCTCCCTCTCCTTTTTTATTGTCACAGATTCTGGAATTTTTCAAAGCCTGATCCGCTTCTGGAAACAGTGGAGCATCACACAGAGTTTACTTGTGGCTTAGACCTGAGTCTCCAGAGCCCCACTCAGGTAATGGGTGCAGTTTCATGGATTTTCTGCATGCACGGTTAGTACGCAGCTCTGACATGGAGCCTGCGGCCCTTAGGGTGTGCACTCAGCTAAGCTGATGTCTCTGCCTGTGAGTGAGTGTGAGAGGGCAGGGAACAGAGGAGGAAAGCTGAGCGCTCAGCTTTCCTCAGAAGGTCTATCCTGGGTGTCATTGATGATCTGGGTAATAAAGGTGGGGAGGGAGGGAAGGTTTGAGTTCTCTAACAGGAAACGGAACCTTTCCTCAAAATATCCTGCCTAAAGTGCTGAAGACTTTGGCCTCTCCCTGAGGCAGGAGGAAAAGGGAAGAGGAAAGGGGGATGTTCTGTCCCCAGAGCTTGGCAGCGTTCTGGAGCCTGCAGTCCTCCTCTCAGCACACCGACATAGCTGACAGATTGTCTCTCTGGACTGTCTCCTCATCCCCACACCCCAGGCCTAATGAGAGGCCTCAGACAGAGAACAAGGCAGGAGAAAATTTCTCTTTTAGTCAGTAAACTAATATTTCCTCTTCTGCCCTCTTGAGAACTTGAAATATTTTTTCAGAGTTCATTAAGAGGCTGTTTTAGTGCTACAGATTGTAAAGTCAGGTCGGAAATAGCCTCACAAGCTCATATGTTAAGTGGCAAGGTGCTTGACCACACATGGGGATTCTAGGCTAATTAAAGACTTTTGCTTCTGTGCTAAATTTTAGAGGTTAAAAAGAAAAATCCCAATTTTCACTACTATATTCACAACTACACAGCCTTATTTTACTTTATGAACTTAACAACACAGTTCTTTTTAAAATAGTTCCAATAAGCTTTTGAATATTCACATTATCAGCAAAATAATTGTTTTAAACTGGCTTAATAACCTATTAAAAAGAAAATGAAAGAGAATTGTCTTTAGTGTAAATATAATGTGCCTTAAATAATCTAGTTCCTTTTCTGAAAAACATTGGTTATTGATAGTTGAAGAGAGGGTTGTTGTATTTACTTGCTATTACACCATTGAGACATGGCAGTACAAAAGGATCAGATACAAATGTGCATTGAGAATCCACTGATAAGTAGTTTTATTACCTGTTCTCTGTAGATGCCTTCCAGAACTGTGGTAACACCTGTAGCTCCTCTCTGTCTTTGCTTCTGGTAGTTCTTCATGCCAGCCTGAAAAATATCCACTGTTTCCTAGATCTCCTATAGTCCAGAGTTATTAAAACTGACCAATCATAGGTTTATTAATCAACCAGAACATACATCCTTAAACAATAAGAGATTTTATTGCAAGGCATCTATGTGTAGCTTGGCAGTTGATGTGTATCAGTAGCCTTTGGTTAACCAGATTTCATTTATACTAAGGAACTGTTCTTGAGAGCATCAGGAGTGAAGAAGCAGGATCTTTAACTTGTAGTCCATAATTTACATGTGCCAGACAGGAGACCGTAGAAACAGGATTACTTCCTCTCATATGTCCCTTCAACATACATTCTCATATGTAGAACCTTGTGGAGGTACTGATTAGAGACATTTGAGGAGGAATAAAAATAAACATGTCTCCTGCCATTATAAAGAAGTTAGTCTGTTAAATCAGACCATTGGGCGACTGTAATAAATCTGGGAAGGGTATATAATTAGAATAGATATTTGACTTAAGAGATGCAGAGGAACTGAGGCTTATCTCCGATCTTGTTGAGTGAGCAGATATTGAGGATATGAAGAGGAAATAAGTCAACTGGCAACCATAACAGTTTGTCACAGACCCTGGGATCCAGGAGCAGCTAACACAAGAGAATGAAAAAAATGCATCTCTTCCTGCCTTACAGTATTAGTTTTTAAATGCTAGAATTTAAAAATTTGTATGGGCTTACTTACTATATTTTTAAAATATGAATGTGAGATAATTAAAGAATTTTATATTTTCCCTATATATGTGTTCAGATTGTTAAAACAAAATACCACAGGCTAGGTAGCTTTATTTTTGGTAGACCAGAAGTCCTAGCTAAAGGATCAAGGTCAGTTTCTGGTGAAGACTCTCTTGCTGACTTGATGGCCACCTTGTAAAGAACAGTAAGAAAGTCATTGTGGCTGGAGCCTAGAGAACAAGATGGAAAATGATGGGACGCAAGAAGAGTCGGGAATTGTATAGGGGCACACAGACCACAATGGATTTGTTAAAAGGACAGAAATGGGTAAAATTTGATTTGTCTTTGAAAGACAATTCTGGTAGCTGTAGGCTAATAGACTCTAGGTAAAGTGAAAGCTAGGATGCCAGCTTGTAATCTCTTGAAATTACCTAGAGGAAAAGGATATTGGTGAATTAGAATCCTTGAGATGGAAAGACTGATAATGTACTAGACTGAACTGTGTTCTACATGCTGGGACTTTCCTATGGTTCTACCTAAAACTTTGAAGGTAGAACAATGGCAGTCACTAATGACAGTGGGCAGAGGGTCAAGGTGGCCCTTGGAGAGCATGAGGGCAGTGGTCTGATCTTGGGAGCTTGGAAGAAGAGCAGGCAGTATGAAATGGAACAGTTAAGAGGTTTGCTTGAGAGACTGGGGGATGGCCCACTGAACCAAGGGCCTGAGTTCAGATTCCTAGACCCCAAGGGCGGCCACAAGTAGTAGTGCGCATCTGTAATCCCAACACTCTGACAGCAAGGTGGGAGGCAGAGACAGTAGGGTCTACAGAAGCTCTTGGGACAGCTAGCCTGGCCTCTGCAACAGTGTGTGTCTCGGCAGTAAGACTCTGCTCAACCACAGAAGAAGGTGAAGACTAACAGCTGAAATTGGCCTCCGACCTCCGTGTGTACCTCCAATTGTATATCCACACATATGCCATGTGCATGTGCACACGTAGACACAGTTTTTTAAAAAAAGATTAATGTTTGAGACATCTCATTTTCGGTATTTAAATGAGGTATCTGGTAGACAGAATAAGGCTTGTTCATAAGTTCATAAAGAGATAGTTTATAAGCAAAAGTACAACAGGCAGAGTGCTAGAACTTGGGCATGAGGAATTAGGCACCATTGTAAAAAACATCGTTCTTCTGACTATAGTTACAGTTATTATCTGAGGTAATTGTAACAAAACCAACTCTCCAGCATTCACTTGCTTTTAATGTGCCTTTAGCTGGAATGGGCTAGACCATTTACACAGTTGTTGATAGGATTGGTCTTACAGGTTTTTACATACAAGAGCAAATAATAAATATAAATGTATAAAACCTTTAAGACATTTAGAAAAAGGGGTAGTTGACCAAAAATTTTAAGGGAAGATGAAATAGTTATCTCACCATAATAGCCAATATAAGACTGAAAGCACCTCCCCTGTAGTTAGGACACGACAGAGGATGCCCACCCTTTCAGTTTCTGTCTTAGCCAGAGGAATTAATCAGGAAAAAGAAATGAAAAGCACTGGGGATGGAAAGACAGTTCAGCAGTTACAACGAGCACATGATGCTTTTGCAGAGGCTCTGCAGTGGGTACCACTGATGGCTCAGAACCACCCATAGCTCCAGTTCCAGGGAACCGATCCTCCTCTAACCTTCAAACACCCAGTCTACATGTGACACACATGCATACATTCAGACAGAACACTCAAATGCATAAAATAAGGACAGTATCTAAACTGAAAAAGAAAATAAAATTATCTCTTTTCCAGATCATTTGCTCTTGTATGTAAAAACCTGTAAGACCAAATCCTATCAACAGCTGTGCTGTAAATGGTCTAGCCCATTCCAGTTAAAGGAACATTAAAAGCAAGTGAATGCTGGAGAGTTGGTTTTGATTAAGATTTTTAAACTATTAGACTATTATTGAAGAAAAGATGTCCCAACACTGAGTCCTAAGACCCACCTACATTCTGTCTTTTCTTTCATGTTCTTGCCATACTCTTCACTGTAAATTTATGCCTTTTCCTTTCCATTTTATTTATATTTTGTTTTAGACACTAACCTTTCTTTCCTTTCAAGCTAGCATGATGACCTCAACCAATATTACCCTTTTGTCATGTATGTAACTTTAGTAGAGTAGAACAGACTTGCTTTTCTTCCTCCAAGTTCTGCTGTGGTTCAAACTAGGGCCTAACAAATGTGCCACGGTGGGTCTCCCTGCTCTGGATTCTATAGTTCTGTGAGTGTGTTCTGTGAAAAACTCTCAGGAAGGCAGATCAGCTTTCCTTAGGGTGATTCAAGGCTTATAAAGTTTTGGGGGACTAAGGGTAGGAACATCCAGGATGAGCAAAGGTCATTGGCTTGGGGGCTTAGGGTACCTAGAATGCCTCAGTAGCATGGGGAAGCATTTCAGGAATCTCAGGTACTGGCTGAACAGGTTTTGTCAGGAGAAAGGAAATTGATCCTGTAATCTAATTGAGTCTATAGGTGGGCTTAGAATTCTCCAGACAAAGTCAGAAGGAAACGCTCCCCCCCCCCCAATGAAGGGAGTCTCCCTTATTGCTCTGAGCCAGAAGCTATCCCATCAGTTTTCCCACACTGAACAAGCACTCCCTCCCCCTCTCTCTCTCTCTCCTCTTCCTCTCTTAATAGTTCTCTTTTACTACTTAAATACTCCACAGTTCAGTGGCCTCCAACCAGTTTGCTCTCTGCTCACAGGGCTGTGAGTCGGCACCCTGAGCCTATCATTCCTTTGTGTTGTCTCACTTGGGGCCCTCACATGGTTCCTGACAGTTGGCAGCTTAAATAGAGTATGGTGACCTGTCTGTCGTGACCTTACTCACATTTGTCTGGTTGCCATTTAGACCATGAGTCTTTTGGAGAAGCTCAGCTTCATCTAGCCATTGTCTGCTTCCAAGACAGCAAGTGCAAAGTATGCAAAGCATCATGGGACTGACCTCGGAGGTCACCACTCTGTTGGGGGATTGAGCTTTAAGGAGCTGGAAAGAGTTTGTAGTTAAGTAAAGTTTGCCCTGCTCTCCATTGTTGATGGTTTTTGATGGCTAAAGTTAGTTTTGATGTCCTTTAATTATCCTTCTTATGACGTGTGGCCACTGATTGTAAGCCCGTGAAGTTTTACCCTTTGTTCAGGTTTTATTCTTTTAGAAAATACCTCTCACTTCGCAGTATCTTTCATACCCACTCAAAAACGTCTCTACCTTGTGATCTTAACAGGACCTTGCTGATGTTATCTGTGAATTGAGTATTTATAATCTTCATTCTTCTTAATGTCTCTATTCTTAAAGATCTGAGAAAATAGGTCCAAAGGCGTTCTTATACCACCTTTCTTCTTGACAGTGTTAAGATCTCTTTAAAGGTTTAAAACCTGACAAATAAAATGTCTGCAGTCACTCTTTAAGGATAATTGCTGAGAAGAACTCTTCGTCTTACCTTGTTAACTAGCTTACCGACCTGCACTTAAGACATTTTTTTCTTTGATATTTTTCTCTCTGATCATGATTCAAACAGTCCTTGCATTTTTCTCTTTCTTCCTTTATCCTTATTATGTCTAAATGGGAGAGCCCATTTCTGTTGTGAGGTCTGTGGTACTTGGCCTGTAATATGCCCACTTATATAACTGAAATTCCCTTTATATATTAATTTATCTTTAGAACTCCTTGTTCTCGGTAGCATTAGTCCTGATCTTTTATATGCTCACTGACTCTTAGTTCACAGAGTGTAAGCCAAGTGCGGATTTATGTCTGTTTCTCTACACATTGCTTCCACAGTTCCTTCTTTGGGAACATGGACATTATTACTTCATTTCAGTTTACCATCTCTACATATCTAATAAAAATTAACTTTTCTCATGATGAAATTCCAGCAGTTACATTTGAAAGATATGCGCTCTCTCTAGAAAGCACTATTATATAAATAATGGAATTTAGTTATTAGAAAAAGATTTAAACTTTGAATTTGAGAATAAGCTTTCTATTTTAAAAAAATATGCAAATTTACCTCACAAGCATAAAATCTAGAATTCAGCCCTCCAAACCAACAAGCATCTGAATTAAAAATGTATCCAGGTGTTTGTGACACACACCTGTAATATCAACACTCCAGAGCAGAGAAGCAGGAGGTTCACTGCCCATGTTAGTCCAGTCAGGATTACATCCTGAGACCCTGCCTCAAAGTCAAAGACCTACTAAATGAAAAACATACCTTATCCCGTGAAAAAGATGGAGTGATCCTTTACAAAGGAGTTGGTCACTGAACTTGGAGACCCATGTCTCTCAGATGAATGTACTAGACAAGGACCAGATTGTCACCGTTAAGTTGTCACTTAGTAACTTTACTGCTTTGCCCACCAGGATCTGCTGGTGGCCATGCTAGGCTTTGCAGTCTGTGATCTGGTCAGCTTTACCGTCTTCCTGGAACTCCCCAGTTTGTACACCTTGAGGCAGCTTTTGTTCTAACCGGTGACTGTGTCCTGAGTGAGGTGGGAGTGTGGGAAGCAGATAGAACACATCTGTCCTCTTGGACCAGTCTCCCTGCTTCAAAACCCAGTAACCGTCAACACCTGGCTGGAACCAGGGAGCTGTGGATGCCAAGAAGTCTGTGGGAGCTGACAAGTTCTCTGTCTCTTCCATGGGAAACTGTGCTGGATAGGTGGCTCCAGAGTTTGATTAAATATCCTGCTTAGTATTTTTGTTTTGTTTCTTTTTTTTTTTTCAACTTAACGCAAGATAGAGCCACCTCGGAGGAACCTCTGTTAAGAAGATGCCTCAGTCAGATTGCCTGTTTGCTAGTGTGTAGGACATCTTTTTGGTTAATGATGAATGTGACAGGGCTCAGCCCACTGTGGGTAGTGCTACCCCTACTCAGGTGGTCCTGGGTGGCATAAGAAAGCTAAGCCACAAGGAGCAAGCCAGTTAGCAGCATTTCTCTATGGTCTCTGCTTCAGTTCCTTCCCCCAGGTTCCTGCCTTTTAGTTCCTGCCCTAACTTCCCTTCATGCTGGACTACAAACTATAAGCTAAAACAAGCTCTTTGCTCCCTGAAGTTGCTTTCAGTCAGTGTTTTATCGCAGTAATAGTAAGCAGGACAACACACCAGCTAATCTTAGTCCCCACCCCCAAGCCAGGGAGCTGGGCCCGAAACCTGCCCTGCTTTTTCCTGGTATCCCTTCAGCTGTTCTGTTACGCCTGCTATGATGTTGGGTGCGCCTGCTCTTTTGAACAGTCTAGTTTTCATTGTCCTGGCACTTCTCGGTCACTATCTCCTGTGGAGGCAGCATCTCACCCAAAAGTCTCTGTCTTTCACTGGTTGCAGATACCCTTTCCAGTCTTCCCATCTATTATTTAAAGGCCACCATGTAATCTTACTTTTATCATTAAATGTGTTACCAATTTCTTTCTTACTATCCTTCCAGAGACAGCTATTCACCAGTATTCACAATTTTCCTCTTAAGTTATAACTTCTAACTTATGATTTTCTCCTAAGGAATAACTTCACCTTGGGGTTATCATTTCATCCCTTGCTAATGATTATTGACCCAGTTCTCCAGTTACCTTTACCATGTAATCTGTGTATATGTCTTGCTTTTGCTCCAGCATTCCTAACCTGGTTTGGAAACCTGATTGTACAGTAGAGTCATCTAGAAACCTATGACATCATCTAAATGTCCTTGTTTCTTTACATCCTTTAAATTCAGCTTGGCATCCTGTCTAAGCACGCAGGATATTAAAACATGAAACTCTGTCACCTAACTCAGAAGGACTAACTGGGTTGGTGCTAATGCTTGCCTAGTGCTGTTGGAGGCGTGCTAGCTCTGTGCTACACTGTTAATGGTATGTAACAGAGCAGTCTTGATTTACAAATCCACACAGTTCAAGTTGTCACTATGTCATCTTTGCCTAGAAACCTTCAAAGGGAATCTTCAGAATCTGAACTTTTAATTTTTGCTTCCAAGACACATTATAAATTGTGTTCCTTTTGAACTCGGGTTCTGCTTTTCCTTTGTAGCCCTGCTGCAGAGCAGAGCAGTTTCGTTTTATTTGTTATTCCTAGTTCCCTCACTGTTCTCCACTTCTCCCTGTAACAAATTATGTCTGTCTTTCACCTTCAGGATGATACCGCACTCTCCTCCATTTTGTCCCTTCTTTATTTTTTAACTTAGAAATAATTGCTTTAAATTAAAAAAATATTTTGATGCTAGAAGCTACATAATAATGTAAAGTTAGATATTTACATGTGGTATATATTATATAAGTGAATGAGTAAGTGAGTGAGTGAGTGAGTGAGTGAGTGAGTGAGTGAATCTAGAGGATTCTTCAGTTTATTGCTCAAGTGTTTACTTTTGCATTGATTACTGTGAGGCTCTTGAGGCTGAGTGTCTCAGCCTGCCCAGTCTTGTGCAGAAAGCCTGGAGAAGGAGGGCAGGTTCTCTGTCTAGGATGGAAGCCCTAAGAAGCTAGTGGTTCTACTATCAGCAAAGGGGTGCAGCAGCAACAGGGTGAGCTTGCCGCAGAGTGAAAGAGACAAGCAGAAGGTGGCTTCTCCTCTTCCTTACCTGGGCCTGGACTGCCACCAGAAGGCAGTGTCCAGACCCTATCCAGTTGACAACCAAAGTCATCACATGCTAAACAATGATGGACCTGCCCTTTTAAAATGTAAAGTTGACAATTAGTGATTCGCCCCCCAACCCCTTTCTCTACATCTTTCTGTTCTCTTTATCCTTGCTAAGGAGGCCATATGTCATACAGATAATTACAGTAGATTGAGCAAGTTACCCAAGGGCAAAAGCAATTGCCTACAAAATTGAGAGAAAATAGTCTAGTGATAAATAGAAAATGGAAAGCTTGCCAGTAAGGTAAACCTCTTCATGGACCCCTGTAATGCTTTGTTACAGGAGTGACCACATTAGCATATCTAAGATGAATTGCTCTATCAGTAGTAGCACTTGCAGACATTTTTAGTAATTAATAAAATCAAAAATATGAACTCACCTCCTAATGTACATATTTGTAGTCTCCATTTTCAGTATAGTCTTCAAGCTGAATCCATAACACCATTAGTACTGAATATGTCCTGCATGTATGTCTGTGTACCACATGTGTGTTTAGGGCCCACAGAGGTCAGGAGAGGGTTTCAGATGGTGGTGAACTGCTGTAGGGTGCTGGGGATTGAGCCTGGGTCCACCAGAAGAGTAGCCAGTGTTGTTAACTGATGAGCCAGCCCCTGTTCTCTGATGTTTTAGTTTTGAACTCTATTGGACACATTTGCTTCATTCCTATCTCTGGGTCTGTGTAGAATGTTAAGTGCTAAAATATTCACCAGTGTCATTGATCTCAAGCACTCTATCTGTGGTGACATTTTGATGGATATGCCACGGCTATATTTTCATAGTTTTGATTAAAAAAAAAAAAAAAGCTGTAGCTCTGTGAAGTCTCGGTGCTAGCCCATGGGATATGCTTAGGGTATGTTCCAGACTAACCTCAGGTGAGCCATTTTGTGGTTTGAAGAGCTATCTATACCTTGTGCATCCACTGACACCCAGCTTATACCTTCTGCCTGTATCCAGATCTCTCCAAGTATTATGGCCATGTGCTCTTCATTGCTCTCTCCTTATGTCTTTACTGTCAGGAAAATGTTAAACTTTCTGTTGAGCAAGTAGCCTCTTTCTCAGGCTCGCACAGCTTTTCAGCTCTGTCTCAGGAGGCAGGAGCTTTTGTACCTCTCCAGCGAGGGAGGAAATGTGCAGACAGTTTCAGTCCGGTGGAAGCAGTCCCCAAAATGTGTCTTTAAAAGAAAAAATAGCTTTCAATTAGAAACACAGCCCTGTGCGTTGTATTTAAAATTGTGCTTACTTGTGGACAGCTTACATGCCAGGTGACCAAGGCTTGCATCTGCTGCTAGCTTTGAATTTTGTGTTCTGCATGTTTTTCTGACTCTGTTTGTGTTTTGTAGGTAGCAGACTGTTCCTGGGATGAAACCATAAAGATCTATGACCCTGTTTGTCTCACGGTTCCTGGTTAAGACACGATGCTCTAGTCAGAAACAGTTATTGACTGATGGACTACTTACTTAACTACTGAAAGGGCCTTTATATGTACTGAGATTTCAGAATTCTCAAACTTAGATTTTGAGGCATCTGATAAAGACAGTGTATCATATTGTAGTCCTGGTACATAAGCCATGTTTTCTGGAATCCTAAAGAATAATTATTGTTATAATATATCTTGTAATGTCTATTAAAATGTTATCTCTATATTGTAAAATGACATAAAATATGAGAGATTAGTGGATTACATGGACAGTAATGTATTTTATTATTAATTTGTCATTTTGGATGTACAATATAACCACTCCTGTTGATAAAAATCAAAATAAATCACATTTCTTGATCATATATCACTTATGACATGTCAGTGAGGTTGCCTTTTTAAAATGTACTATTTTTATGGGTATAACTTTTTATTTAATGTAGCTGCAGCTGAGGCAGCTGATGGTGATAAATGAATGCTAGCACAGGTTTAAGTTACTCGGAAGTTACCTATCGAGTACCACATTTGCCTGCCCTATACGCTCAGTGGCATTCTCTCAAGACTGCTGAGCTGTTAGCTGGACAGCACTGTGAGCTGAGTTTGTTTTGAATCCTTGTATCCACATCCTCTTAGGTACTGGACCCAGTATGGTCCATGACTAAGCATGGTTTCACACATCTATAATCCCAGGCCTTGGGAAGCAGAGGCAGGGAAATTGCAAGTCTTGGGTCAGTCTGGGCTACCAAATGAGACCCTGTCCATCTCCTAGTTTAAATGAATAAACTCTTTAATTTAAAAAATGCCTGAACCAAAAGCGTTTGATCCTACAAAGGCTTCTAGTTATAGCTCTTTAAAGTGGCTTTAAATTATACTTCTTAAACATTTAATGAAACATTATAAATATTGACTGGAAAAGGTTAAAGTTGAAAAACTAGTAAAACAAAACATTTTGTATAGCACTTGTTTGTATGTCAAATATGCTTTATATAAATGGCAGAAATTGTAGTTATTAAGCTTTTGAGAATGTTAATTTTGTTAATATTTATTTTTAGTGTGAATATTCCTAAGTTTGTGGACGCCACACGAATGTGGTCATCAGGGGACCGCTTTCAGGAGTTGGTTCTTAATCTTTGCCCTTTCACTGATGGAAGCCAGAGTTCCGGCTGGGTGGCAGGCACCTTTACTCTCTGAGCCAGCTCATAAGCCCTTAAGTTAGAAGATGGAAAGACCTCTCATGTTCCTGGATTGGTAGAATTAATGTTGTCAAGATGACCATCCTACCAAACGCATTTTACAGACTGAATGCAGTTGTACTCAAAATCCCATGACATTCTTTACAGAAATAGAAACAAATCCTAAAGTTCATAGTGGGGCACAAAAGATCCCTGGCCATCCAAGGAAGTCCTGAGCAAAAAGAATAGCCCTAAAGAGATTACCATACCAGCTTCTAAGCAATATCACAGAGCCATAGTATTAAAATCAGCCAGCTGGTACAAAAGCACGTGCAGATTCTTAGACCCAACCATGAACAGACATAACTACAGCCGTCTGGATTTAACAGATACTCCAGAAATACACACTGGAGGAAAGACAGCATCTTTAACAAGTGGTTCCAGGAGGACTGGATATCCAAACTTTTGAGAATTTTTGAAAAAACAAAACAAAACAAAACACTTGTAACAGAATGTCTTAGTTAGGGTTTTACTGCTGTGAACAGACACCATGACCAAGTTAAGTCTTATAAAAAAACAACATTTAGTTGCGGCTGGCTTACAGGTTTAGAGGTTTAGTCCCTTATCATCAAGGTGGGAGCATGGCAGTATCCAGGCAGGCATGGCACAGGCAGAGCTGAGAGTTCTATGTCTTCATCTGTAGGCTGCTAGTGGAAGACTGACTTCCAGGCAACTAGGGTGAGGATCTTAAGCCCACACCCACAGTGACACACATACTCCAACCAGGTCACACCTCCAAATGGTGCCACTCCCTGGCCCAAGAATATACAAACCATCACACAGAACAAAAATAAATTCAAGTACATATGTCCTACATGTTTATGTCTTATCCCAGAAAACACAAGATGAAGACAGCTGAAGACACAAAACAAAACAACCTAAGTTTAGAAGCAGAGTTTGAGACCAAGAGGATGCAGAACGCACATCACAGAGGTCTATAACTTACCGCTGACTGGACCAAGGGTTTGCTTCTAAGCTTTCCAGATTCATAAATGGAAAACATGGACAGTTATGCAGCTCAGTGTCCGTGGTCTGAGGACCCAGACTGTCATCACCAGGCCTGGCATGTAGAACACTTGAAGCATGTTTGTTAAGTGCGTGCGTGCGTGCGTGCGTGCGTGCGTGCGTGCGTGCGTGACTCAGAGAGGAGCACTTGTTTTCTTGGATCCTGGGTCAGCAATACTAGCTCCTTTTGAAGTGGACATTGCTTAACAAGTGGGCAGCAGTGAACAGGAAAACTCCGCTCTTCCTTACAGCTGTGACTGGAATTGCGTTCAGCTTTTCCTTGTCCTTTCCCTCCACGTGGACTAACAGCATCTCAACAAAGTGTGTCTCAATAAAAAAAAAAAAAATGGTCCATGGTGGATGCTCTGTATCAGCAGAGCCTGTAAAAGACTAATATTTACAATGAATGCAATTCTTCCCCTCTTTGAATATAGAAATTATTGTAACAAAGTAATAGACCTCAGGATTTAAAAGCTACCAGTTTCCTCTCTTGGCTGAACTACTGATTACTGTTACGTTCTGGGAGAGGAACAGTCATTGTCTTTGGTTGTGTTTTCACTGAAGACCCTACAGGCTACAGCAGATGGTTCCAGATTCATGGTAATACTGGTTAAAGTCAGTGGATCTCAAGAACGAGGCGTGAATGTAGGAAGGAGTGTGGAGGGGGATGGTAAAAGATGGGAGGAAAATTGGAAGAGTGTGTAATCAGAATGTACATTAATGAAGTTTTCATATAACAAAATCAAAAGCTTTTTTCATGATTTGCCAAGTGTGGTGGTGCATGCCTATAATTTTAGCCCTTGAGAGGCTGAAGCCTGGGCTGCAGTGAGTCTGAGGCACACTGGACTATAAAATGAGAGCCTGTTTCAACAAACAAAACGCAAGAACAGCAAAATGTCCCTAGCATCTCCTTTAGTCCATTTCTCCTGTCTTCCCACATTTAGATTCTGACCTCCTGACATGAAGGGGTGTTACCAAGTTGGCGTTGGAGCTACTATTGGAAGATGAAAAGGAGACTGCTCGTAAAGCAACTGGTCATGTGTTTTGAACTCTTGGTAGCTTCTAGATGAAAAGTCCTTCCTGGGGGACATCAGCACAAATCTCCCCACCACCTGTTAGCATCCATCTTATCTGCCTTCCAGGCTGCCTGTCAACCTGCTGGGACAGGACAGTGACTGAGGCAATGACCCTTCTTGCCGTGGGGGTAGTGTGTAGCATGTCCACATATGCAAGGTTTGTTGTTGTTGTTTTGTTCTTGTTTTTTGTTGTTTGTTGATTTTTTGAGCTCTGGCTGTCCTGGAACTATGTAGACCAAGCTGGCCTCCAACTCAGAGAGGTGCACCTGCCTTGCCTTCCCAGTGCTGGGATTAAAGGCCTGTGCCACCACATCCAGCTAGTATGCAGTCCATTTTAACCTCCATCACTTACTTCCTCAGTTTAATCTTTATTACTTACTCTGCCTTCTAAAGAAGGAGGCCAGGGTGCCAGGAGTCACAGTACACAGCTGAATAAGCTGACTTGAAATTGGCATAGCTAACTCAAAACCTTTGCCTCTGCAACGTTGTGGTTCTCTCTTTGTGGCCACCAGGCCCATGAGGACTAGGGAGCAGGGTTCGGACAGCTGTGAATATGACGCCAGGACTTCCAGAGAGACAGCTTCAGTGAGAGGGCTCCACTTTATTATTTCAGGGTTAGGGTATATAAGGGTTTTTAGGAAATGGTGGGAGGGGTTGATTGGTCCTAACAAAGTGCCTAATTATCATACCGTGGGAAGGGCTGAGCGGGACTTCTGTGTGTGCAGGATGCTCTGTGCAATGAGTGCCATCCTCCAGAGGAGGTCAGGCACCTGTGCTTAGAGACACTCTCCTGACAGAGAAGGTCACTGGAGAGGGGCAAGCCCTGCTGAGAAAGGGAGTCCTCCATTTTGCACTGAGCTTGGGGAGCTACCCAGACATGTGGACCACTATAGTAGGGTCTTCCAATACCACATGACAGACAGTCTTACTAATAGGATGAGTTGGCTTGCTAAAAAAAGAATCGAGATGTGAGCCCTGTTGACTAGATTCTGATCATTTTGAGAGAACTGACAAAATTGCATCTTTCAGCCCCAAAGGGAAGAAGCTGCCTCTGAGCCTGGGAGACCCCACAAAGCCTATTTTCTCTCTCGATGGGCAGAGCCCACATTGCCTTTGTCTTTCAGGCTTCTCCAAGCATCTTAGCAGGGTTTTGGCTCTTCCACCATGAATCGTTAGTAGTTTCTTACTTAACATGTCTCTCCTTAGATGTGCCAATCTACTTACGTTTCTTTTTTTTTTCAACTTCCATGCTTATGAACTGAATACTGGCTGCCTCCTGCTTTCACGCACTGGAGCTCCCTCCCATAAGCCTGTGAACCCATTTCTTTCAGCTAAAATCATCTTGCTTACTAAACCAGCAGCTTCCTCCAGCGTGAGCAAGGAAGAGTCAAGTTAAACACCAGTTTAGGTCAGCTAAGACCTACATAACAGCTCATAGCTCCTCTCCACACACTGCACGGTCACTTAGTGTCCTGTCCCTTTGCCCCTCAACCCAAGTGCCACTGCCCTAGTTTCTCTGAGAAATTGCTACCAATCTCTTGAGTAGCTGCTTTATTTCTAGTTCTATACCTTCAGAGCCACCATCCTGTGTGCTGCTGCTAAAGACTGAGCCAACATGTAACGAGTTTGCCAGTTTTGTTGTAAAAGCCTCTCTCTGCTTGTAGGATCACAGTTCCATTTCCTAACCAGACAGCTCAGTCTTCATCCCTGCCTGTTTCGAGGTTATTCCAACAACACCAATATTCATGAAAGCCTGAATCGTGCAAGTTTTCCATTCTGTCTTGGCTCAAGCTAGTCTGTGTTCCTTAGGTGTTCTGCCTTTGGCTTGCCAAGTTCTTACTCATCATTTTAAGTTATGTGAAATGACTAAAGAAGAAGATTGACAGCAAACTCTAAAATAGCAACCACACAGCAGAGCTAGTGGGGAGAGGACATAAAGAAAGGATAGACGTTCAAGGATGCATTAACCCCTGTTGGCTAATACAGGATACCAATGGAGAGTTCACAGAAGTAGCAAGGCAAATGTTTGCTATATTTCAAAATGTTCTTCCTCACTGATGGCAAAGAAATCCTAATAAAAGTGAGGTCGCTTCCCCTGGTTTCTGCGTAATGCTTTGGCAAGCATTTACAGTACTGACACAATCCAGTGGCGGTTAATTCGAGAGCGGAGAGCGTGGTTACACTTTGTCTTGGTAAGTGTGATCTAGCAGCAAGTTGTGGTCAGTGCTTCCACAACCCAGCAGTTACACGCCCAGGATTCTTAGTAGCTCAGTGGGAAAATGCTTGCCTCCCTCAGATTTGTGAAAGCCTGGGTTCAGTTCCCAGTACAGGGAAGAAGAGGAGGGAATGTCTCTGTAGCTGCAGTTCAGTACTGAAGGACTTACTAGCAACCAGGAGAATATGGATCCAGGTAAAAAGTTGCATATGGTGGGCCATGCTTGTAATCCTACCCCTGGACAGGCAGAGAAAGGAGGCCTAATTGGCCTATCATCTTAGTCTAATTAATCTTCAAGCTCCAGGTGCCAGAGAGAGATCCTGTATCAGAAATGGCAGTAGGGGCTGAGGTTAAGAGCATCCGTTCTCAGCACCCACATCAGGAGCTCACAACTTGCTAAAATTCCATCTTCAACAGACCCCACACCTTCCCTCTTCTGGACTCCATAGACACACACATACTGACACACGTGTACACATATTAAAATTGTTAAAGATTAACCTTCAGTGTGCCTGCTTACAACATATACTCTCTCATATTCTGACATGCGAAATATGGTGCTGTTAGGGTATGTAGTTGAGAGCTCCATGTATTGTCTTGCTGTATTGCGATCCCAGTAGTCAGGAATCAGAAATGACCTGGCTGATTTGTTCAGCCTTAGGTTTTCTCATGACATTTGGATGAGCTGTCACGTGGTTGTTAGTAGGTCGCTATTACCGTGTGGACTCCCCATAGACCATGTGAGGTGTCCATATGAAAGGGAGGGCATTAGACCTTCCTAGAAGTGCTAAAAAGAAAACCCAATATGGAAGCTTCCAGAGTGACATTCTTGTTTCCACTATGTTGCATTGGTCACCAAGACTAGCTTCAGTCCAGTGAAGAAGTCAGTAAGGATGCGAATAAGGAAACAGGGCCTCACTAGGAATGGGATGGCCTTGAAAGTTCATTACCACAAAGTGCTTTAAAAACAAGCTTCATGTGCATCCAAATAAATGATCTCCCAATTTTCTTTTTTAAGACGGGTTTTTATATGAGTACGTGTGCGTAAAAGACTGAAGGGCAGCCGGCTGTGAGCCGTGTGTGGCCTGGAAGCTGGTGAACACTGAGGACAGCCTTTGCTTGTTATTTATAGTTTGTTTTCTTTATATGTTCTACAACAAATGAGCATGTGCCACATTTACAATTAAAAAGGATAAAGTACACTTAATTAGAACCATACTTCTTTCTCCGGAAAGCCATCTCTGCTCCTTGTCAAGCTGATGTAATTTCCTTCCTGGATGTTCTGTCTCTTCCTGGTGCTCCCTCACCCCCCCCCCACATGTGCTCCCCAGGGGCCAGCTGAGTGGTCATCCTTGAGTCCTCCCCCAACTGACTACCTAGCATAAAATAGTTGCTCAGTGCATTTGTTGAGTGAATGAACGGACAGATTGATTTTATGTCACTAATATTTATTGAGTAGCTATAAAGATAAAGAACGTGTGTCTAGACCTTTGGTAACTTGATTCCAATTGGTCAGATGGAATCATATTGTGACCTCAGATCCAAGTTCTGGTTCAACTGATCTTCCTAAATATACTATATTTACCTTTTTCTTGACTTTCTTTAGGAACTTACCTAGTAACAACATTTGTTAGAGATGGGTTGATTTGTTAGGTCCTACTAGGGACCTATATATAGTACAGCAGAGAAAGTCTGCTGCTTCATACCTTGTAGATGAGAAATACTAAGCCAAGTACTCTTGCCTAACTGAGAAGGGTAAGGTAGCTGAGTCAGCCCCCAATCTTCCACCTAATGTTAGTATCAAAAATGGAAGTCATTATAATTGCCGGCAGAAATGAATCATTCAAAGCTAGGGCTGTAGGGGCTCTTCTTTAGAACATTCACTTATAATAGGATGGCTTGCAGCAGCGGCCCAGTAATTGGAGTGGTCAGGAGAATCTCCTATTGAAAATCTTAGTTTAAAAAAAGTCCACGTTCAGTCTTGATCCCTGTATATTTTGAATATACCTTTAGACTATACACATAATTTGTTTGACTGCTTCAGCCTTTCCTAAACCCTTGTCAACCGGAGTCTCTTAAATAGCTAATCGGAGTCTCTTAAATAGCTAATCGTGTCTAACCACAGCTTACAGTAATAAAACCGAAGCGTTCCCAGGGGAACCAAAGCCCAAGAGCTGCTAGGGGAACCGGAAACTTGAAGCACAGTGCAGATAGGGGTTATTCCTGCAAAGTCAGCTTTGTGGGACCCATACTTACCTGAGTGCACACCTGTCGGGGACACAGCAGGTGACTGCTGGGCGCTAGCCTACTGGCTGAGATGGCTGCTCTCTCAGGAAAGCACCCACAATACAAAAGCTGGCCCACGTGAGAAACTGCAGTGAACCTGGTTCTAGTTCCTGTTCCAATTTCTTCATCCTGCTGAGCTAATAATCCATTTCTACATCTGTACTATACGGTTGGGTGCATCATAGAAGTGTAAAACCATGAAGATAAAAGATTTCGAGGAAATGTACCCATGTGCCCAGGCAAGGAGATGTGATGTTTAAAGGTTTGAAATTCCAGTCATTAAGAGATGAGACGCCAGTGGCTGAAAGAGACGCGACACAGAGACCTCAAACCCTCAGCTTCCCAGCGGAAGCCTGGCCATCGCTATAAATTTCAAATAGCATGAAAACCCGGACTGTAGCTGGCGATTACAGAAGCCAAGCTAGTGGTTCTGCGCTGCTGAGTTTTCTAATGGTCAGAACATAACTTCCCTGCAAGTGAATTCAGATCAAAGCCTTACTGTGTTCACGTGGAGGGGCCTGGAGGGGGGTGCGGAGAGCAGTTACAAAAGGTAAAGTAGGGAGGAACACATGCGCACATTTCACAGTGGAGCAAAGGAGTGCTCTCTGGCGAGGGAAAGAGGTACCCACACAGTCCTACTCCCCAAAGCTGCCCGTGACTGACTAGAAGGCTGAAACCGATTCCCTGGAATTCAAAAAACCGTTCTCCGAAACATCTGGACAGGGTGGAATGTCTATGGTTCATCCTTGCGTCACACACCCTCTGCTTTCTCCCTTTCGTCATTTCAGCAGCCCATCTATCTCTACCTGACCTCTGGGCTCCTTTCCCTCACGCTCCTTCAGGACTAATACTATTAGCTTGACTCCCTACTTAGTGACCGCTTTTGCCTATTTTATCTCTTTGCCTAAATTAAGTGTGTCCCTCCGTTCCCATGACCCGATGTCCAGACGCCATCCTCCATAAGGAAAGCTCCCGCAGCGCCACACAGGATCCCAGAACCTTTTCTGGGAGGGGCGCAGAGCCCAAGCTCGCTGCCTGGCACCAGAAAAGGCCAACTTCGGGGCTCCAAAGCACTCCCCAGCAGCTGGTTCTTTTAAGGTTCTGGGATCTAATGTCAGGGGGCCTGCCGCCCTCCAGCACCGACGTGTCTCATTTCCCGAGCAGCGCTGAGAGAGACTGTGGGTGGAAAATCCGCTGCAACTCGCGGGCCACCGGGCTGGGGGCGCCGTCACTTGTTGCGACCAATGAACGGTGCTCAATGCTGGATCGTTGTTTCTAATACCGTCTTTAGCTGTGCAGGGGATCCCCCAGCACGCACCCCGCTGCTCTGCCACTGTGGGAGGGTAGGAGGTACCGCGCCCGAGAGCTGACCCCGGTGGGCGCTGGATGCAGCCGCCTCAGCAGGTCCAGCCGGCACTCAGCAGAGCATCCTTCTGACCCGGGAACCGCACGGGACAAAGCTCATCAGGGATCCTCACCTACTTCCAAGTCGCGGTCTCTAGGATTCCCGCCACTCCTCTCAGACCCGTCCCCCACCCTTGCCACTTTTCGGAGTCCCCCGCCCCCGCCTCCCGGCAGCTGCGGGGCAGTCGCACACGGAGCTGCCGAGCCGGGAAGACGCCCGGCTGGAGCTGCCCTCCGCCGCCCAGCCCGCACTCCCTGCCCTTAGCTTCGTCCCGCACCCCCCGCCGCCCTCGCTCCGCGCCTCCCCGCCGCCCTCCCGCGAGTCCCGAGCTCCGTCACGGCGGGGTACGGAGGGGCCGGCGCGATGCGGCAGCTGTGCCGGGGCCGCGTGCTGGGCATCTCGGTGGCGATCGCGCACGGGGTCTTCTCTGGCTCCCTCAACATCCTGCTCAAGTTCCTCATCAGCCGCTACCAGTTCTCCTTCCTGACCCTGGTGCAGTGCCTGACCAGCTCCACCGCGGCGCTGAGCCTGGAGCTGCTGCGGCGCCTGGGGCTCATTGCCGTGCCCCCCTTCGGCCTGAGCCTGGCTCGCTCCTTCGCGGGGGTCGCCGTGCTCTCCACGCTGCAGTCCAGCCTCACTCTCTGGTCGCTGCGCGGTCTCAGCCTGCCCATGTACGTTGTCTTCAAGCGCTGCCTGCCCCTAGTCACCATGCTCATCGGTGTGCTGGTGCTCAAGAACGGCGCGCCGTCGCCCGGGGTGCTGGCGGCCGTGCTCATCACCACCTGCGGCGCCGCCCTGGCAGGTGAGCGGCACCCGCGCCAACCGCGGGCCACCCACCCCACCGGGTAGAGACCGCGGGGACCACTCGGTGCAACGCCCTCACTGCCAGATGGGGATACTGAGGCAGTGAGGAGGAGAGCTTTGAGTGGACCTTGGGATCACAAAAGGGACTTTTCTTCTGAGACCCAGCGCAGCCTTCCAGCCTCCTCCATCAGCCCTGCCCCCAGGTGTCCCGGCTTCCGCCCCCCCCCACGCCCCTTTCCTCCCCCACCCGGGTCTTTCTTGTTCAGCCCCTTCCTCAGGAGGGATGGAGAGTCGCCAGCTCAGAGAACTGGAGTCCAGCCCTGCAGTGAGCCGGAAGGAAGGGGGCCGGGAACTTCCTCGGATCACGCGGGGTTGGGGAGCTGGAGAGACGGGAGTGAAGCCTGAGCAACCTGGGCTCTGTACATGGACGCTAGGCAGAAGGGCTGTACCCGGGGCTCAGAGGCAGGAGGGGCGGGGAGAACCCCGGGGAACCCAGCTGCGGGAAGAGGGGAAACACTCTTTCCGGGGCCGTGCCCGCGCCCGCGCTCGGTTGAGGCCGCTAGCTGGGGTTCCCTGTCCCTTCCGTTATCCAAGGGGCGGGAACCACCCGCCCAGGTGGCCTCTGTGCTGGCTTCTGGGACGCCAAAGAGCCTACGCCGAGAGCATCTGATCTCTCCCTGGCCTTCTCCCTGGCTAGAGGAAGACCGGGTACATTAGCTCGGCTTGACAGTCGCATTTGACACAGTGCTGGAAGCAAGGAGGGTTTCTGTTGGGTACTCGGAAAATTTGTGGGCAGAAGTGCGATGCTAAGTTTTTTGTTTTTTGTTGTTTTTCCCAAGGCGACATGCTTCTGGGAGTGGATACCTAACCCTGTCTCTTCTCTTTTTCTTTCCCGCGCTGGCTCTGCTGTCTTGGTGCGCTCAGGAGCTGGCGACCTGACAGGCGACCCCATTGGGTACGTAACGGGCGTGCTGGCTGTATTGGTGCACGCAGCCTACCTGGTGCTGATCCAGAAGGCGAGCGCGGACACGGAGCACGGGCCTCTCACCGCACAGTATGTCATCGCCGTCTCTGCCACCCCTCTGCTGGTCATCTGCTCTTTCGCCAGCACCGACTCCATCCACGCCTGGACTTTTCCAGGCTGGAAGGACCCGGCCATGGTTTCCATATTCGTGGCCTGTATCCTGATCGGCTGTGCCATGAACTTCACCACACTACACTGTACTTACATCAACTCTGCTGTGACCACCAGCTTCGTGGGTGTGGTGAAGAGCATCGCCACTATCACGGTGGGCATGGTGGCGTTCAGCGACGTGGAGCCCACCTCTCTGTTCATTGCTGGCGTTGTGGTGAACACCCTGGGCTCCATCATTTACTGTGTGGCCAAATTCTTGGAGACCAGAAAGCAAAGCAACTATGAAGATCTGGAATCGCAGGCGGAGGGAGAGGAGCGACAGCCAAGTGGGGACCAGTTGCCATTCGTTATGGAGGAGCTGCCAGCCGAGAGTGGAAATAGCGAGCCAGAGAGTGCGGAGGGGGCAGGTGGCTCCGTACAGCAAGGTGGGCAAGAGTCAAGGAGCGGCACCAGAGGGATCTCACTGGGGGCTAGGAGTTCAAGAGCAGAAGGGCATTCTGATGAGGTGGGAAGGAGGTCCTTAAAGGACACTTACTTAGAAGTGTGGAGGTTAGTTAGGGGGACTAAGTACATGAAGAAGGACTATTTGATGGAAAACGAAGCATTACCCAGTCCTTGAAAAAGACATGCTTGTATGTACATATTACATACAGCTGTTTCATGTGGCAGAAATAACATCTAAGGAAGGGCCTCCAGTTTTATTCTGAGGAGTGGGGGTTAGAGACACAAAAGCTGAAAGGGACCAACAGAGACAAATTAGCACCTATCTATTATTTATTATTTAGTGGGACTTTGCCTGAGGTGCCACAGAAGGAAGAGAGCTGTGCAGGTGCTTAACAAAATCAAAAGTGATTTCAGCTTCAGACTCCTGGACTTTCATTTTTTTTTTTGTCTTTATAATCATAACCAAATATCTGCATGTACCAAGAGTCCTTCAGCCACCCCTTCCAAAGATGGCTTGTAGTAATGATGGTATCACATAGTAAGTTCAAAGGTCACATTCAGGGGCACATTTCTGATGACAGAACTAGTTTTTATTGCCTGTTTAGGCAAAGAGTATATTGTTGAAATGACGTTTATAAATACACTGAATTGTTTACTCTTCGGGTCATCTGCAATATTGTGTTTACTTGTATTTTTCTTCCTTCTTTTTTTAAAAAATGGGTATTCTATTATATATTGATAGGAAATGTTGAAGCTATTTTGAAGACGTGTTCTTAGCTTTGATTATGAAGTCTAAAGTTTGTTCTTTGTAATTACATATCTTAAAGGCTGTTTGGGTTCCTTGCTTTATAATATTTATTATTGAATGCTGTAACCTTTTAAAAACCAATTTTCCCATGTAATACTCTTTCGAGCAAATGCAGTGACCGGAATATATTTAGTGTTGACTGTAGAACAGCCAGAGGGAAACAGACCACCTTGGTCTGCACTGCACACCCCAAACTCTGTTACAAAAAGAGCCACTGCTATATTCGCATTACGATATTTTTCTATCTTATATTTGTCAAAAAATAAAGTGTGAGTCTATCAGTAAAGAGATGAAGTTTTAAGTTTGTTTCAGTCACATTTATATTCTGTTGGAAGATGCTTTCCATGTGTGGAATATAGTGGCTTTGTGCATGCACCAACACATTGGGAACTTTCTTTTTTTCCCCCAGTGATGACTTTGAACTTCTGACCCTTCTGCCTTTCCCATCCCAGTGCTGAGATTACCAGCATGTAATGCCCAGTTTAATGTGATGCTGTGGACTGAACCCAGGGCTTCCTATATGTTAGGCAAACATTCTACCAACTGAGTTACGCTCCCAGCCGCCACTGAGAACTTTCTAAATTACCTCTGGCAATTGAATTTAAAATAACGAACCAAACAGACAAGGACAAAGAATTTCCAGAGAAGAAAACTATAAAGAGATAAAATAATCATCTCATATTGAAGAAGGAAAGCCTCCCATACTAGATGCCAATACAAATAGAAGTTGAGATAAGATAAACAAAAGGGTACAGAGAGGTCCCCTGACGTGGAGGCTGCTCTTGTTAGCCAGCGGCTTCCTGAGCGGCTCAGATAGTGGCATCTTACTTTTTTTCTGTCATTTACAAATATCAAAACAATCTAAAAAGTGGGAGCAGAGCTTGACTTTAGCTCCTAAGAGGACTCTACAATCTGGTACTCAAATGGGATCATGGTTATCATTAGTCCTGTGTTATTGCTTTTCCTAAGCAATCAGTTGCTTCCAGGAGTGCCACCAAAATTCAAGGGCCTTATACAACAGAAGTTAGAATGGCTTTTTGAAAAATAAATTAAAAATCACTAATTTTGCTATTAGCAGGCCAGAGGGCCATGTCCTGTTACATCAATATCAAGGTGAGAATTGATGAAAAGTAACAAGGTTGAAGGAGCCTGGGATTTCTCTTTATCCCACCACTAAAGGATAATTGCTTTTTACTGAACGAAATTCCCCTTTGGTCACAAATGTGGGTTTGCACATATTGCAAACTGTTAATCAGGTGGTTTGACCCTATAGTCTAATCAGGTTAGAGATTATGCTGATAGGGCAAGAAAACCTCCAAAAGATCAATATCAAAAGTTCTGTCACAGTCTAGACAAACCTTGGAAGTCTCTACTTACAGTCTCTCATGCAAAGAGCAGCCAGTACACAAGAGGAGACAGGTAGTGTAAGCAGAGGGGTGGAAACTGAGGAAGGATAACATTTGAAAACAAAAATACCTAGTGTGATAGAGATGAAGAGTTCCCAGGACACATCACAGGACTACAAGTCAGTGCTGGGACTCATTCCCTGGTCCCTAGCAGCTGGCAGGCCAGACCTGACTCCCAGGATCCCTTCACTGTCTTCAGATCCCAGGGCCACATGGGGATCCTATCCTGTCTCATTCTGCTCTCTTACTCCCTCTAACCAGTCTCTGCAGCACATCAATGTGCCATGATGAGTTTCCTGCTGCTGGGCTCCCCCACTCTGAATGCTCTCTAGCTCTCAATATAATGCTTGTGGCATAGGCCACTCAGAAGCCTTGAAGAAAGGATTGCCAGAGATGCACACATGAGGTGGGTGCACATGTATGTGCTGAGCACAGCTGAGCAGTAACCTAACTCCCATAAATGAGCAGGCCCTCCTGTCACAGGGCTGGATTCTCCAGGTCATTCATAGCAAATGCTCAGGGAAAAAAACAGAGAAATTCAGAAACCCTAATCTAACTGTCAGAAGGGGTTTTTGTTTGTTTGTTTTTTTTGTTTCTGTTTGTTGCATTTAAAAATATATTTTTGGGATTGTTTACTTACTTGGAGGGAGATTAAATTAATGAATTTTGTGCCTTAGCCATCACAGCTTCGGATTGTTTGCTTGCTTGTTGGCTGGATTATTTGTGTTCACTCGGTAAGTTCACCGACTCTCCTTACTTGAGTTTAGTCCTGCTGATGAGTCAGTTGGAGGCATTCTTCATTTCTTTTTTCAGTCTGGGTGCTTTTGTTAGCAGTGTTTAGCATTTCTTCTTCTTCTAAAAATTCTTTCCTGGTTTCCGGGCCTCTGCTTCCTGTATCCATCCATTCTTGCACACTACCTGCTTTTTGCACAAGGGATCTTAACATAGTTATCTATAATTCTCTCTCAGACAGTCCTAAAGCCTGTGTCATACACCTCCAAATCCAATTCAGACCTTTGCTTTGTCTCTTTACACTTGTTCTCTTGTCACCTGCATGTCTATTGCTTGACTTTCTCTGAGGAGAAGTGAACAGATTCATCTCAGGTAGGGTACCAACCATCTACCCAAGAAGTGACTCCACTCAAGCTGTCTGTGGTGAATAGAATATGCGTGGCCCACAGGGTGGTGCTGTTAGGAGGTGTGGCCTTGTTGGAGTTGGAAGTGTGTCATTATTGGCTTTAAGACCCCCCTCCTAACTACTTGGAAGCCAGTCTTTTCCTAGCAGCCTTCAGATGGAAAGGCTGAACTTTCAGCTCCTCCTGCGCCATGCCTGCCTGAGTGCTGCCATGTTCCTACCTTGATGATAACAGGCAGAACCTCTGAACCTGTAAGCCAGCCCCAATTAAATGTTCTTATAAAAGTTGCTTTGCTCATGGTGTCTGTTCACAGCAGTAAAACCCTAACTAAGATACAAGTGAAGCTTAGTGAGAGAATGAGGTTTGGGGCTTCTTCCAGGGAGCAGGAGTGAGGGGTTCCAGGAGCATGACTGACTCAAAGACAGTTTAATCTCCAAAGTCCCACCCAGGATGTCTGATGACTCACAAAGCCCTATCCCTGGAGCGAGGCAGAGAGGGAGGGAGGGAGTGCTTTGCTCAGCCTGCAGCTGTGCCTCACAAGAGTCTCCTCCCCCTAGCAATTATTTATTTCTTAGGTAAGCTCAGGGAGAGGCCTCGTGACTTGTGACTTCCTTGTGAATTTCAGTTCAGGAGGCTCCTCGCTATCCTTCTAGGAACAGCTCAACAATACTTGATGCTTTTCTTATTGTGAAAAACCATTTGATGGATACCCTAGGGGATAGGAACATAGTCAAATAGGCCTTTAAATGAGAGGTGTCTTGTTCTCAGGGCTAGAAATTGTACTGCTTGCGGCAACTATAGTGCTAGACTCCAAACTTCTCTGCTGTACCTGTTTCTCTCTCTATTGTCTCCAGCTCTTTCTATTGCAGTCCAGCCATTACAGTGGATCCCTGTTGGTGTGACTCTTAGGCCGAACTATATTGGTGTGACTATGAGAGAAATGTTCTACAATAGGGTGCAGGGGCTGCATTATGGTAAATGACATTCCCTTCTTGTCCTAGATAGCTTTAACAACTTGTCATAGCCTAGAGTCATCTGAGAGAAGCCTCATGTAAGAATTGCCTAGATCATATCTGTCTATGAGTATACCTGTGAGGGGTTGTCTTGATTATTAATTGTAGGAGGGACCAGCCCACTGTGGGTGACACCATTCCTTAAGCTGGTGGCCTCAGGATTTATAATGAAACTATCAAAATGAGCCAGTGAATGAATCAGCAAGACACATTCCTCTATGGTTCCTGCCTTAAGGTTCTTGTCTTTCAGTTCCTGCATTGAATTCCTTCAACGATGGACTATGTCCTGGAAGTATAAAACTAAACAAACCCTTTCCTCTCCACAATAGCGGAAGAGAATATTTTTTGATTTATTATTTCTTTGTGCTGGGAAATTTCAAATTCCCCTCTAGTTAGTTATACGATGTTTAAGTTGTTGTAAATGATCACCTTGAAATGGAGACCTTAGGATTCTCTATTTTACCATATTTTGGTGTATGATAAGCAACCCCCTTCCTCAGGCTCTACATTACCACCGTTCTGCCCTTGAGTTCTATGAATCTGACATTTTTAGCTTGCACATTTGAGTGAGAACATGCGCTAATTGTCTTTCTATGCCTGACTTATTTAACTCAGTGTTCTCCAGTTCTGCTCATGGTGCTACAAACAAAATAATATAGTTTTTATTTTGAATGGTATTATATTATGTAAACACGTGATTTTTATCTATTGTTCCTCCATCTCCCAAGGACGCATGCGTCTATCCATCCATTCATCACCTCATCATCCATCTACCCATCTTCAATCCATCATCCTTCTTCATCCATCTAACCCTTATCTAACCCCTATCTTATTAAGTCCTAGTGGACCCATGTGCCTAGTTTTTTCCCTTTTCAAATGTTTCTTAGCTTTTCTTCTCACACAAGAGAAAGGAAAGGTAGAGAGGCTTACCGTAGGAAGACTCAAGGTCCAGCCTCAGGTAGGAGAGGCTCTGCTACAGCTTCGTATCTGGAGAGGGATTCTTTATGACAGAAAACGCTCTGGGCTCGCCTCACAAAGACTGCACTTTACCTTTTCTGTCTGAAGGCTAGGGGATCTTTTTGAGCCCGTTTTCCAATTGTAGAATTCCTGGATGTGAAACCTATAAATGTGCGAGTTTGCCCAGGACTGGGGTTTCTACTTAGCTATTCACTGTAGTCATAGACAGCCAAACTCACCTACACATTATGAAAATAATCAGTTAGATATTTCTGCCAATCATAGCTCCAGGGGCTTCTGACTCAGGTATGACCTTGGTTGTCACTTTCTAGATCAGCTTAGCCCTCCAGAGTTTGGGGTGGTGATTTGATTCTTGTCTTTAGTTCTCAAACGGGTCCAAAAGCAGTCATTGATTTTTTTATTGATTCATCTTTTTTTTTTTGTCCCCATGAAGATGGGAATGAATGACAATTTCTTTTTTAAGAAAAATTGTGTGCGTGTGTGTTTGCAGTGTGTGTGTGTGTGTGTGTGTGTGTGTGTGTGTGTGTGTAGAATTGTTTGTAAGTGACCAGGAGGGAGTTGAGGTACTCTGACCAAGCCAAGTAGAGAAAGGAGCTCAGTTATATATAACTGAGCATTGGATCAATGACTCTTTAATACTTAAGTTAAAATATCATTCACCTTTCAACCTTCTAGGACTTTGAGAAGCCCAGGCCTTTATTAGATTTCTCAGGATTCCTATTGGATCCTCTCTGTCTTATTTCCATTAATCAAAGCTGTGGATGGCTTCTTAGATTGATCATTTTTTTTAAAAAATCTTTAGCATACAATAAAAATGTTAGGCACCATAAAATTGATCATTTTAAGTGCTTAACTATTAGGCATTAGTATATTTACACCACAGTGCTGGCTAGTTTTTGTCAATTTGACACAAGGTAGAGTCATCTGCAAAGAGGGAACCTTAACTGAGAACCTGTTTCCATCAGACTGCCCTGTAGACAAGTCTCTGGGAACATTTTGTGGATTAATGATTATATGGGAGGACCTGGTCCACAGTAAGTGGTTTGGTTCCACTCTTAGGCAGGTGGTCCTGGGCTATACAAGAAAGCAGGCTGAGGCTGAGAGAGCCATGGAGATCAAGCCAGTGTTCCTCTGGAGTCTCTCCTCCAGTTCCTGCCTTTAGTCCCTGCCCCAACTCCTCTAAGTGATTGACTACAAGCTATAAGATGAGATAGACCGTTTCCTTCCCATGTGGCTTTTGCTTCGTGTTTTCATCACAGCGACAGAGAAGCTACCTAGGGCAATCATTGTCTGACTTTAGAACAGTTTTAATCATACTAAGAAGTCATGCGCCCACTGCAAGTTACTCTTTTCCACCCAATCCTCCCAGCCCTGGGCAATTCTCACCTTGCCTGTTGGGAACGAATGGTGCTTTCTTGTTCTTCAGAAATTACTTTTCTGGTAGCTCTTCTTAACCGACTCCTGCAAACTTGTTTTACTGAAAATGCTGCTAATACAAAGCTGGCTTTGGGATACAGTTTACAAAGTACCATATACTCAAAGCCTCCTACAGTAAGGCCAAACCAAGCTCATGTAAAAAGTTATCATGGGAAATTTTTACAACATGCAGAGTTGCTGGTCTGTCCATTTGCCCTATCCCCTTCCCCGGTTTTCTTTACACAGCAAACCCTAAAGTTTTGTAGGTACCATCCATGCTGAGCTTAGGGAAGGCTGGCAGGCTGGATCACCTTCTTGTTAATCAATCATGGCAAACTGTTGTCTCTTGGCCAATGACTGGATTAGGGAAAATATTTGTGATCAAGTTCTAGCAAATGAGAGGAAAGAACAAGTGTGTGTGGAGAGGTTTTGGAGTGGTCTTTTTTACGCTAGGAAGAGACTACCTTGACTTTGATGTGAGATCTGGGAGTTTACCTCCTGAGAGACAGTCAGAAGATGAGCACTATGCTGACTATAGCTTCCAGGAATGTTGGGAAAAGCCTGGCTTCCCTGACATGCTAAGTAACAGGACAGGACCAATGATCATTGTTTGGTACCTCTCCCTGTTATATTGACAAATATGTATGATGCATCTCTTTCTCTGTGTCAACTCCGCTTGGTATATAGAAGAGAGTTTTATGCCAAATGTCTGGATAAAAATCTATTCATTTTCTTGTTTTGGTACTTAACATGGAAATTTTAATATCTGGACCTGATGATGAAATCTGTTGACTTTTGTTTTGCTACCAGGCTTCATGTAGACTGTACGTCTGTATTTCTTGTTATTTAAGGAAGTGCTGTTGATCTTGGGGCTGGCTTTCCATACAGTTATGACTAGAGTGCTATTGTGTGATTTAGTGTAACACCACCAGCTATAAATCTCTGCTCTGTAGCACCCCATCTTGACTTTGCAGCAGTGAAGACAGGTCATGACTGGAATCCAATAGCCCAGCTATGTGCAGAGTGCTTTTCCGCTGATTGCCAGGCTCTCCAGAGGACTCCCATTCTTCCTCATCAATAATTGCTTTGCCCAGGTACCTTTACAGTAGTCTATAATAAGCAACTCAGTTTAAACTACTAGTTCATGTTCTTCCTTAAGGAATAATGATCAATTTTCTGGTGAATTGTATAAGCAAAAAGGAAAAAAAAGTTACATTTTGCATTGTTCCTAGTGGCTATCTTCCAAACACTGCAGTACACTCCACAGACCTTATTACTGAATTGGTAAGCAGCCATTTCTGTAGGCACTTACTGTCACTGCAATGTACAAAGGGAAATCCACTTTGCTTAATATTACCTAAGCCTTCCAGAGCCCTGCTGCAATCAGGACAGCACTGCCTTTCTCAGTTGATGAATGGCTTTGTAAGTAAAGATCTTCCTCTTTAATTTCATAACCATAAGAAGAGATGACTGTAGAAAGAGAGACAGAGGCCAGACAGACCTGCTCAGAGAGGCAGCATTCCATCTTCTTATCAGCACTCACACGTTGGATGCCTACCACTCTTGGACCATGGTCTAACCCGCAAGGAATATATTAGTTGGCTGACCGACAAAAGAGAATTCCAAGTTATGAAATGAAAGCTCAACTTGAGTTTTCTCGTTCAGTTGGAAACCATTGTGAGTTGTAAAACCCTTTTGAAATGGTCTGATAGGTAAGTCTGACTTGCCTATAGTGCCATTCTTGGAAAAGCAAATGCTATAATTGAATCTGATGTAGGAACCTGGCTGCATCAAAGGCAGTCAAACAGGATGACTTGGTGTAGACTGGACTTCCACTCAGCCCAGCCAGAGCTCCTGCCCAGTATCCTGCTGCCCGGGGGCTCACCACAGTTAGATTTTAGACTTTCCTTGATTCAATTCAATAAAAATGTTCATAAATAAACCTTTTTTTGAAGGCCTAGGATACCCAGTGTTAGAAAAATAATACAGAACATTGTTAACAATTCAGACAGAGAAGTTAGAAATAGGTCAGACAAAAAAACAAGAGTGAAGCTGTCCTGGCTTTTCTTCTAATCTTTGAGCAGTATTTGAAGTGGCTCTTGGCAGCTGAGATTTTTTTTTTCTGTAAAATATCTGTGCCAGGGTTTCTGTTATTACTCTGGGAAGGTGATCAATATAACTAATAAAAAGGAAATGACTAGACTGGATGTATCAGAAGCCTCCCTGATGTGGCCCTACTTGAAGCTATCCTGGAATGTCTGTCTGCCTAGCATGCCTGAAATGGAGAAAGGTGGGTCTTAGGTAGTTAGCAGCCACCAAGTTAGCAAGGGGTTACATTAATGAAGGTAGGCAGGATCTAAGGGCATGGTAATAAAATGAATGAATGAATGAATGAATGAATGAATGAACAAGTGAGCTAGCAGGAAAGTGAACTGAAGGAAGAAAAGGCCAGAGAAGAGGGTGAAAGGCTACAGGGCAGGAGAGTCTCTGTCTTCCTCCCCTTCTCCCGCAGTCACTACCTTAGGGTTTCTCTTGCTGTGGTGAAGCACATGACCAAGGCAACGTGGGGAACAAAGGGTTTATTTGGCTTACATTTCTACACCAAAAGGAAGTCAAGACTGAACAGGACTTGGGCAGAAACTGGGAGGCAGGAGATGATACAAAGGCATGCAGGAGAGATGCTGAATGCCTTGCTCTATGGCTTGCTCTGCTTGCTTTTTTAACACCTCAGTTCTACCTGCCCAGGGATGGCTCTACTCACAATGGCCTGGCCCCCTCCCCCACATCATTCATCAACTAAGAGAATGCCCTACAGGTTCGTCTATAACCCTATCTTATGGAGACAATTTCTTAATTGAGGTCCCCTCGATACTGTAGCTTGTGTGAAGTTGACATAAAACTAGCCAGCATCTCTCTCTCTCTCTCTCTCTCTCTCTCTCTCCTTTCTCTTCCTCCTCCTCTTTCTCCTTCTCTCTCTCTCTCTCTCTCTCTCTTTTTTTGGTACTGGGGATTGGACCTAGGGGCTCACACATGCTAGACTAACATGCTACTAACACACAGTTATTTTCCTATTTTTAAATATTGAGACAGTCTCAGTAAATTGCCCAGGCTGTGCTTGTACACAATGCACAGCTTGAGCAGGACTTGAACTCACTACCCTCTGGCTTCAGTATCTCAGTTGCTGAGGTTTGTGCTACCTGGCTTATCTCGGGGGAACCTTTCTTTAAGAACATCAAGAGGATGAGCCGGTATGACCTTAGTGGTATCTAAGATAAACGTAAGAGTGCCAGTGTCCTGGAGCGTTATCCCAGTACCAACACCAGGAGACCCTGTGACAGAGAAAATCATGAAAATGAAGAAGAACATGTGGCCACTCACTCAACTGCAACAACACAAAGGTTGTGTTTGGTTAGAGGTGTTATTTGAAAGTCCAATAGAAGTTGTTGGTCAGGGAGAATTTGAAGTTTAATAGTCCCATAAGGAAAGTTGGAGAAGTGGTTCCCTTTGGAAGATAGCCAACCAACTGCTGACAAAGGTTATTAAACCCAGTGACCAAGTCTGCAGTTAATACTAATAGGAAGTAAAGAGTTGGGCGGAGACCCTGAAGCCAGGAGCATGTGCCTTGGGGAATTTCATTTTCCTCTTTGAAAATCAAGATGCTCAAGGAGCTCCAGGAATAAATCCTTAAAATAAAACAAAATACTGAGTATACCCCAACTTCTTTTTAATTTTATATTCTTTTATATTTTACTGGGAATTTACACCAGAGCCTCATACCTCTGAGCCGCAGGCCAGCACTCAGCTCCTCATTTGAAGTTAAAGAGTAATAATTGGTCGGGCAGTGATGGCTCACACCTTTAATCTCATCACACAGGAGACAGCCAGATCTCTGAGCTTTAGGTTTACAAAGTTGAGTTCCAGGGCATCCAGGGCTACACAGCAATGCCACCCCCTTCCCCAAAATTGATAATAGATTTGCTTTGCAGAAGTAGTCTAAATACAGTTTCTTTAAGTAGATATTTCTATAGTCTAAATAGCCTTGCCAATCTCCTCTGGCTTTTCTAGAAGAGTTTATTAAACACCTGACACTGGACTTTGGTATGTATTTCTGTATTTGTGTTTCCATTAGACTGAGTGGGCTGGGGACAGTTTGTATTAGTTTTCCTGTGATTTCGGTTTTTTGAATCTGGTTGGCATTAAGAATGTGCATACAGAATGCACAAATCTCATCTGGTGCATCCAACACGTTTTTAGACTTATGATAATTGTTTTCTAAACTAACTTAAATTCCCCAGACACATTTATTATGAAAAGTTGAAAATTAGCAATTTGCTGAAATCCACACGAGTTTTCTGTTTGGAGATTGTTGAATAATTTCTTCTCCTCTTTTCATTAAAGTAGGTTATTGTTCTCTTGATGAAAAATGAGGTTATCCTTAAACCTGGGCGAGAAATGTGTTACATAAGCCAGAGAGTTAGAGACTCCTGAGTTTTGTTGTTTGGCTTTCTGTTTGGAATTAGTAATGGAAAAGGCCCTCAGGGATATTTGTAAGGCTAGACAAACAGGAAGAGCCCCGCTGTGGAAGACTAGCCAGGGTGGCTCTCTAAGAGTGGCCTCTTCAGCACAGCTACCCCTGTGTAGCTGAGAGCATGTGCGAATATCTGATAGACCATAGCACTGGTAGTTCATGAGAAATAGTGACAGCAATCATCTTTATTGACCTAACTTTGAGGATCCTCCCCAAGCTGGACATACTCCAGTTCAGTCTCCAGATCTTTTAATTAACAAACATCCCTAAGCGGGCTAGAGATTCTCCTGATTGAATACCCTTAAGACACAGCCCAGAAGTGTGATGTACTCCATTAGATAATTATTTAAATGAGGTGCTGCACACTTGGTTGAACAGACATCTTAATGAGCAAAACAGATATGTGCATATTTTGCATTTGAAATGCTCAGTAATACCAGTATTCAAGATTTATAAAGAGCGCTTTGTCTGAGAAGGTCAATGAAATTCCTACCTTGCTCATTTACATACACCTTCAAGTAGCTTCCTCATTTCCCTCTATTCATGGGCTCTCCGGAGCTGCCCAAGCAGGGATGCTATACTCTGCTAAGGGAATAATTGCTCCTGTACGATATGTAAAGTGATATTTTCTTGAGATGCTACAAAGTGGTTGATGCTGAGTACAAGGGTATAATCCAAGATGTTTTGTAGGGAGCCACTTGTGCAGGATGCATTGTTAGCTATCCTGGAGCAAAGGTCTTTGGAACAGAGATGGAGCCTGGGTCTCCACTGAAGAAGCTGGGGCTGAAGAAGCTGGGATTCGGATCCTGAGAGGACTTGTGTTGCTCTCCCTGATGTTCAACCTTGTTGGATAGTTGTTTTGCTTGTGTGTGAGATAGTGGCCTGACTTTAAAGGTCTGACTTTCATAACACTACTATAACTATTCACCTAATTAACACATTGATTAGCACTATACTGTGGATGGAACTTGGGCATCCAAGGAAATGTAAAACTGTGTTTTCATAGAGAGAACATCAATAATTTGCTAAGAGTCAGACAGTTGTTCGAGATGAAATGATTTCCTAAGCAATTTTATCTGTGCCTTGTGAAAATTAGCCAACCCTAAGACAAAAATAGATAGTTGGTAATTGACATAGATTAAGTAGCTAAAGATTTCCATTAGAAAGAGTCTGCTTATTGGATGTCTGCTTATTGGACCTTCTTACCAAGGGTCAGGTGAGTGGCTGGCCTATTTGTTATTCAAAGTAGTCTTCTTTTGGGTTTTGAGACAAATCCCCCAACCAGATTTCATAAGACAATAGAGAAACAAAGAGGGATAGAGACAAACTTAAAGGTGTTAACAACAAGAGAGATAGGCTGGTAGATGGTACAGCCCTCAGTCAGAGGTTTTGTCTGAACTTGGCAGTGGCTCTAACTACATGCCTGCACCCTTACATGCCTGCATGGTTACTTCCAGTTATTAGATTATAACGAAGTGCTTCTGATAGTTACTGACTGTTGTTCTAATCCATGTTACTATTTTTAGGTGCTTTTAACTAATAAATGTTTATTTTTTTTTAAAAAGGATTTTGTTCTTGCTTTGAAAGAGTTGGCATTCTTAGAAGGACAAGAAGCATGCACATCACATCGTAGGTGACTTAGGAATCTCAGATTGGCGACTAAGACAGAATCCAATGCAATGCATGGGGATCTTCTCAGAGGGGAAGCAAAAGAAAAATTCATCCCCCGAGAGATTATGTAAATGGCTAGATTGATCAAAATGACTATTGAAAAGTGTGTTAGGGACAGAGCTACACACACAGAAACCTTGTTTAAGAAACAAAGTGTGTTAATGCTAAGGACTGTGGTACGATCTTTAATCTCAGCACTCAAGAGACAGAGGCAGTGAGGGTTCTCTGAGTTCAAGGCCAGCCTGGCTTACATAGCGAGACCCCCAGTGTCTTAAGAAAAATGGGGGACAGAATATACAACAAAAGCAAGTTGAAGGTGAGGAGCAGGGATTTATTTTGGCTCCCGGTTCGAGACAGTGCAACCCACGTGGCACGGAAGGCACGGGTGGCCGTGGCAGGGTTGTGTAGCTGGGTCTTTACATATTCAGGAACTAGGAGACAGAACTTCAGTAAGGAGCAAGCTGGCTACAAGCCTCTCAGGCCTTTCCTGTGTGGCCTGGTGACTGCCAGCCAGGCCCCATGTCCAGCAGTCTCCACGATCTCCTGCAAACAGTGGCCTAGGTTGACTTCTGTTCCAACCAGGTAACTGTGTTACGAGATTTGTTTTTTAACTTCTTTCCAAACAGTGCCACCAACGGGGGACCAGGTGATTAAACACATGAGCCTATGGGGGACAAATCATATCCAAACTATAACAGAAAGGGATGCAGCCTCAGTCAGGTTGTGGCTACAAACAACTAAATTTATAGTGGTTGTGCTAAGGAGACCTTCATGTGCTTCAGGGAGTGTCATTACTCTCTGGTTTACATCTTTATCCTATGATACCTCATGCACCATTGACATCAGTGTGTGGGGTGGGGTATATGTGCATATATGTGCACACATGAGTGTAAAGGCCTAAAGACAACCCCAGTGTCATTCCTCAGGTACTGTCTATGGTTTTCGTTTTCTTAAGCTCCCCAAGTAGCCTTGGTTATCTGGCCAGCAAGCCCCAAGAACCTGCCTGTCCCTGCCTGTCCAGTGCTGGAACTGCAAACATGTATGATCTTGCCTGGCTTTTTCCATGAGGATCTGGGGAATAAATTTAGGTTCTCATGCTTGCCAGGCAAGCCATCTCCCCAGCCTACCATTGTGTTTGGGCGTGGGAATCCTGTGCTGTTCTTCTTGTAGCTTATGTCAGGGACTCTGTTCTACCATTGGTCTCTTCCAGGGAGATCATTTCTTTATCCCACCCCTACCCAGGGAGGTAGGAGAAGCACCAGTTGCGAAATTCATCACTCCAGTGCTGAGCCTGCCTGAGCTGTTTCAAGCCTTGACAATACTGGCTACAAACAGCAGTCTCGAGTAACCCATGGATGGATAGAGTTTGAACCCGAATATGGCTCTCTTCATAGCAGTGCTAAATGTGTGCAAACCAGGGATTGAGGCTGGGGACCTGTGACAGCTGAGGGCAGGAGCAACTCACAGTCCATGGGGTTTATGGTGAGACAAGCAATGTTTCCAACACAGAATTTTGCATTGCTGGAGGAAAGGGAAGGGGTTGACTCAGAGAATCCAAACAGGAATATTTCAGGTAACAAGGCGCCCATAGTTTAAAAATTCACAAGTCTCTGTTAAGTCGAATTTCAAACACATTTCTTCTGTGATTTGCTAATGAGGACAGTTTGACATTCTCCCAGGTGAAATAATTTCAGTTAGAAACCATGTGACATTATAATCAATTTAAGAAGCTCTCTACGTACTTCAAGTTTGTCAAAGTGTTTTACATTTAAAGCTATAATTAGCTAGCCCTTCTAAATTCACTCTGAGGTAGAGAGCTGAATTACCAAGTAAGCTTTATAACTGTGAGAACAAAGAACAAATAATTTTCCAAAAGATTCAGTCACCTGGGTGCTGTTTCCTTGGTGTGTTCATCTTGTGAAAATTTACCAGCGAAATACTCAGATGTGTTCACTGTTGCATACCGCAGAGCAAAAGAAAGTTCAGATGTAAATTATTCATTTATATAGTTTTTGAGATAGGATCTCCTATTGTCCAGTCTGGTCTCAAACTCACTGTGGAACCAAGACTTCTGATCCTACGCTTGTTTTATTGTGCTGTGAATTAAACCCAGAGGGCTTTTTCTTCCTTAAATGCCTTTTTACTCTGTAGCCCAGACCTGTTAGAACTCACTGTGAAGCCCAACGTGGCCTTGAACGCCTCTCATCTCCCAAGCTCTGAATTTGCAAGATACTTCTATGCATGTCATGCCCAGAAAAAAATTAAATTTAAATATTCTAAGAAACTTGATATAAAGAAAAAAAAACCCTAAAACCTTTTATTGGATGAGTTCTTTCAAAACTGCTAAGGAAAGGGATTGTGCTTAAAGACTCCAACATGCTGAGCCAGCCGCTTATGGTGCTAAAACCAACCAATTTCTTCCTGGATTTAAATAGAGTTTGGAAAGAATAGGATTGTGTGCTCATGTGTATAGATGGGAATTAGAGAGGAAAGAATTCAAATAGATGGATTTTTTGCATAGCCTGATTGTCAGTGGTTGGCTTTCACAGTTGGCTACTTAATTCTTAACTGCATCGTGTACCAAATGCATCTGAGATGGAGGCCTCCCAACCTAGCTTTGACAGTTCACTAATGGAAAACAGATCTCCATGGAGAAGTCACTACACAGCCTCCCCCTACCCCTAAGGTGTCAGTGCTTTAGCTTAGAAGGAATAGGGTGGTGTGGCTCAGTGGTAGAGAACATATCTATCATGGGCAAGGCCCTGATCTAGCCCCAGCACCTGCCACCAATTTCTAGAACCACATCCCAGTTGTGTAGCTATCAGCAGGAGGCTTTGGACGAATCAGAGACCATTTTTGACTTGGTTTCCCTGAAGATTGAACCGAGGTAGAACAAAAATATTCATGGTAGGATTTACAGAGAACAAAGGGGAAACTCCAAACTTCTGACGTGCTGCAGTGCAACTGGGTGTATCGATTCTCGGACCACATACACCAGGGCCGTCTACTCTTAGACCATACACACCAGGAGCATACATCCCTGGACCACATACACCAGGGCCACCTACTCTTAGACCATACACACCAGGAGCATACATCCCTGGACCACATACACCAGGGCCATCTACTCAGACTACATACACCAGGAGCATACATTTCTGAACCATATACAGCAAGAGTATCAATTCCTAGACCACAAATACCAGACTTATTGATTCCCAGACCTCATATATTAGTATTTGCTATTTTATCTGAGATTAGATTAGAGCCAGAGTTCTCACTGGGCAAGATGTAGAAGAATATTTTTAAAAATGTGTATATATACACATTGTGTATCTGTATTTTCTTTTTCAGTACTGGGGATTGAACCCAGGGCCTCTAGAATGCTAGGTAACACATTTCTGTAGGTCAGCAGTTCTCAACCTGTGGGTCTCAACTCCTTTGGCAAACTTCTGTCTCTAAAAATATTTACATGATGATTCATAACAGTGGCAAAGTTACAGTTATAAGGTAGCAACAAAAATAATTTATG